>JAXGGA010008241.1:0-58035 GCA_038373865.1 Uloborus plumipes
CTTTGTTTAATCAAAAAGATAGAATGTTGCGTTTTTCCCTTGAACTCTACACAGTAGGGTTTTCTCTTCCAAATTTCAAAAAAAATATTATAACTTTAACAAAACCCGAGAATTTTTAATTAATTACGAAAAGCAAACGTATTATTGCGAGTAGCTTTAGGTAATTTATTTGAAAAAATATGATTTGTCTACTCTTTGTAAATTTCGACCTTGAAAGTAGCCTTTTAAATGTGGTGGTGGTCCCTAAATCTTTGGTCGGTCATAACTTTTGTTCTACTGGTCCTAAAGTGATGCCGCTTGGTACCCAGCGTACTTTTGGCCCTCCGCACCTAATTATGTAACCAAATGTAGGGGTTCCCATTTGAAAATTCAGACTTTGAGTTCTGTATATAGCCCCTTGTAGTGACGGACTTTGGGGGAGGATGTAGTAATGTACCAAATGTAGTAGTGGTTACTTCACCGAAAGTACTGGTTGATTGTGGCATTAAAGAATCCAAATGTTCAACACATCATTTGTTTATTTTCATTCTTGATATAATATCCTCAAGACACAGATATAAAGAGAAATTCAATTTGACATCATTTGCAACACCTTCATTTGCAAATCTTAATTGATGCATTGTGATATCAAAACTTAATTAAGATTAGAGATATGAACACCATGATGGTAGATATTTCGATTAATTATTATCCGTACGTCTTATATGGGCTGTGGCCGCAATAACCCCAGGACAGAAAGTCCAAGTGAGTAGGAGAGCATCTGGACTCAGGATGACCGGGCATAACTAAAGATGAAATACGATCGACTTACCCGTCATGGGAAACAACTTTCAGAAGGAGACACGCGGAAATCATACGCCTGTGAAATGGAAGCATATCGACCACCAAAAACCGGCCGTCTCACAACGGGCAGTAAAGATCACGCTGAGGCCTGAACGGATAGCAGACCGCTCTCACCTGCTGCAACGAGAATAAAAATAATAATGCCACGATTGGCGAGAAAACATGACTTAAATACAGTAACCGGCAAACATACGCAGGCTCCACAATGTAAAAAACACAACCGGGTTTGCAAGGAGCAAAACTAAATCCCAGTTTGAGAAAGAAGCCAACGCGTCGCCAAATGACGAGGCGCGCCAAATGCTTGATCGAATGGATTAAGAAATATGTCAAAGACAAAGGAAATTTAATGAAAGGATGTCCGAGGAAGACTAAAACATTACTCACATATAGCGACACATAAAATATATTCTTGGTATTAATTCCGAGACAAAAATCACACCATAACGCTATTAAAACGATAGAAATAACATATCAGACACAACGTAGAATATGATACAAAATTGATTCGAAATGACACATAAAAACATCTACATGGGAAATGACTTGATTAGAATAATGCCCGATGTGATTTTACACAAATAACATACAAAAACATAACATATAAGACATTTAAAACATATAAAACATTGAAAAAAAGGTACCACCACGTGTACCGAATGGGGTGACGCTATGAGTAATTCAGACATTTTAGTAAACTTCCTGGACACGGAAAAACCCAAACTACATACTAGAATGTAGCCAAGAAAGTAAGGAATTCGAAATGAAATAAAAAAGTATTTAAAATAGAATGGAACGTATTCAAAACTTACCAAAACTGTCGGCAAGGCAGCGAAAAAGTTAGCCACCGCGAGTGTTGCCAATCCGAGTCGCGGAGGGTGAAAGTTTGGAAGAACCAAATACGGGAGAGTGAAAAAGGTGGAGTACGTATGTCTGCAACAATGGAGAGAAGGACAGCGTCAACCAGACCAGGAAATGACGTAAGGGGAGGTATATTGGAGCAACCGCGTAACACCGTTGTATAGCGATACAACACCCCTTCACTTTGTATATAGCCCCTTATCAAAATTTTACTCACATAGTTTTAAAGAAGACTTTAATCCATGTCAGAAAACTTCTTTTGTTCTTGGCAAGTATAGCAGCCGAATAATTCAGAGTGTTTCGTTTTTTTTTCTATGACTGTACCAACCCTAAACAGGAAACCCTAATGCTTGCTGAAAGACGTGACAATAGAAGACTATCTCAGTGGAAACGTAAATCGACTGATGAGTATAAACAATTGAGAATCAAAAAGAAATATTCAACAAAAAAAGTTAGTGATGGTTCGTACAGTGCCGGTGCTTTTTAAATACTCCTATGCAAAGTAAATACTGTTCTACGACAGATGAGATTGAAAAGCAAATATCTGGCTTACAGGCAGAAATGGACATTTCTTCTATTTTAGAGAACTGCCAGTTTTATCGCCTTCTGAGCAGTAAGACTTTGAAAGGAACGAAATATGTGAATCAAATTTTGACTTTTACACTGTTAGACTCATTTAGATAAAAATTCATTAACCGTTTTGTTTTCTACTGAAAACATAGTCAAGCTACCGAACAATAATAGATATCACTTTCCAGTAAAATAACTTTTTGTCAAAATATATCTGCAATAATTCCATTATCAAATTTTGTGTACAATATTATGCTATGTCTCTTTCGAAATCTTAGTCATTTCTGACAAACAAATGCTGTTAGCAGTGTATTTCCAATTATGATTTTAATTTTTGATTATACACCAATTATATATACTTCCATGTCATCTAGAAACATGCTTCCATAATCCCACATTTTCAAATTATGCCTATAATTTCCTATTACATGTCTCATTCTTAGTTCAATTATTATTTCGTATAAATAAATATATCATTATCATATTGCTAATAATCGAATGCTAATCATATCAGGAAGCTGGTCATTTTTCCTGCTACGAGGGAATATAATATTACCCTCAAATGAAATATGCTTAGGAATATTATTTTTATGTGTATAACATCTACCTTAATTTTTTGGTGGCACAATAACATGAATATAAAATGTAACAAATTTATGGGAGTACTTTTTGAAACGTAAACTGTTATCGAAGTTGTTACGGATTCGAGGTAGTATGGTGGCGACAGTGAATATCGTAAAAATAAAAATAATATTCATAATTTTACCTATTACTTATTGGAAAAACCTTTATAATGTATACTAATTGTATTGCAGTGCCAAATAAAGAAGTTTTTCATATTTGTATGGTTTTATCCAGTATTGAACAGAAAAACTCATTTTTCTCAGAACGAAAATTTTCCGCGTTTTACTAGGTTCAAAATGTTCCTTGCGTATAAAAAACTGTCGTATTCCTTAAAAATTTTAGCCTTTGGTGTTTCAAAGTCTTCCAAATAAAGGGAAATGCAAAGTAAGTCTCTATATGTTTTATTTCATTTTTGATTTACTTTTTAAAATTATAGCGCATGGAATTTTTGGGTATAATTTTAGTGTTTCGAGGAGCAATTTTTTTTTACATACTTAAATTTATTTTAAAATTCCAGTTATGATTTAATTTCATTTATATGTATGCAAGTAATGATATATATCAATATCATAAGTTTATTTTGAAAATTGATACGCAGGGAACTTTTTATTTTTTGCCCATTTACGTCAATTTTAATTACAAATTAATTAATAAAATCTGTTAATTTTTATATATTTTTATGAAACTTTAGGGAAAGTTATATAATAGTAATGTGAATGTATGTGCAAAATTTCAAGACAATTGAATAATATTTAAAAAAAATTTTTTTGAAAGTCCACTGTCCCCTTAAGTACAATATTACGCACTATATCAGGCCTGCGGATACTGCAAACATGGAAAATACTATCATCATCTGCATCCTTAACGGTGCTCCCTACACCGTTTCTTCCATTTACCTTCCCCCCAAAAATAGGATCAGAGCTGATGATCTCAATAAAATAATCAACGTGAACGATCATTCTATCACTATTGGTGACTTCAATTCAAAAAATGAAATTTGGAGCAATGGAATCCCCAACTCCAACGGGGTACTTCAGCTCTATTATATAGTCGAAAACGACCTACAAATTGTTACCCCTAAGTCTCTAACTCACTACACGACTTTTACTAATACGACCTTAGACTTTGCCCTTCTAAAAAACATTAACAGTACCTGTTGAATTGAAGCCATTACTGCACTCAGTTCTGATCATTGTCCCATCATTCTTGAGATTGGACTGAGTGCAAGCCTTCCCAAGAAATTTCATACCAAAACTATAATTAATTGGAACTACTTTACCAAAATCTTGCACGAAAGGTCGGCAGGAAACCCTAGCATCAATAATGCAAACGACATTGAAAAGGTTATTCTGAGATTTCTAAGGATATCAACTTTGCCATTGAAAAGTCTAACCAGCCCGATCTGCGTCATTGCTTATATCTGTACCTCAGAGCCAGACTAACGTAAGTCCACTTTCGTCATTTTTCAGTAGAGGGGAAAAACGATGTATTCGACAATCGTTTTTCCCCTCTACCGAAAAATGACGAAAGTGGACTTACGTTAGTCTGGTTCTGAGGTACAGATATATCCCCCGAATTTGCATACACATAACCCTATCGGGAGCGATTCAGCAGCCAATCACTGACGACACGTGCCTCACGAAGCTTCCAGAAGATTCGTTGGTGATGACGTCATACTTCCGGGAACGATCTCCGGAAAGACAATGTTTACATTTCACTTGTCTGAAACGTGATACGGCCGTTAGGCTGAAGGAAAACGTAAGCAGAACATGATATGCTTTAACTTAGACTGTTGTATGATGATGAGACCTACTTTCTAGGGGAGAGGCTAATATGCCTATCAATTTTCAATATTCTGAGTGCAATTACAAACATAATATATAGTGAACTATGTAAACAATATGATATTCATACACTTTAGAATGTACTTTTTCAATATATATAAAAATTTTAAACTTTTAAAAAGGTTTGTTACGGACACTCCTGTGTCAAAAATACCGTGAAATGCCCCTTATGTAAAGTCAAAATGTTTAATTTGCATTTAGTTTCGGATTGCCAAAACTACCAGTAAGAATAAAATTAGTGACGCAAATATGTAGTTTAAAAATATGCTGAGGTCGAGTTCTTTCCACATATTCTTTTAATCTTGGTAAGCCTTTTTAGCAGATGGCTGCGAATTCGTAAAATTCAATACATTTTGAGGAAGCATATCATGTAAACTGTGCGGATAGGTTATGAGAATGGTTGTTAGAAGTCCGTGCTCATGTTTAGATATTGTCTTTATCATCTTAATATAACTACAGTTTTTGAAATAATTAGTATACTGTAAAAATTAATGTTATTTTTACAGCATAATACAGCTAATTTTATGTTAATAAACTGTAAAAATTGCTAATTTTAGAGTAATAAACTGCAAAATTTTTACTTTTACAGTACTTAAGTGTAAAATTGCTAATTTAACAGTTTATTACCATGTACAGTTTTAAATTGGAGCCTCTGTGGCCTAGAGCTCACTTTAGAGGACAGGCTGACTTGTCCTACATTTTGGTCCAAGACATTGTTGGATCCAGCCTTGTTGCACGTATTTGAAGCACATTACTATTATACCTGGTTGCTCTGGCGTAAAATAACTTAGGATTAGTTGGAAAAAGCACCGTATTAGGTAAAATTAAAAAGATAACTTATTTCTCGAATTTAAAAACAGCTTATTGAGAAATGTTTCAGGAAAGGGGGTCTATTTTCATATTGCACTTGTTTTAAGCCTGAGTTTATGAAATGTTTTTGTCATTTGAGCAAAAATAGTCAAATATCATCTATGCAGATGCAATTCAAGCTTAGCTTCCACTTTTCTTCAATGCGACTTGAGTACACATACCAGTCCCACCGCCCACCGTTTTGGAACCAAAATGTCGGATGAGTCAGCTCCCATCTTATAGGAGGAGCCTTACTGTGGCTAGTATTGTGTTGTTGTTTTTAGAGTAGAAGACAGCTAAATTTTTTAAGCAATAAACTTTAAAATTGCTAACTTTACAGTAAGAAATTGTAAAATTACTAGTTTTACAGCTTATTACTGTGCATTTTACAGTTTCAATTTGGAACCTCGGTTGTCAATGTTATACTGTAAAAATAACACTTCATGTTTTACAGTATAACATTAAACTTAAAATTAAAAGAGAAAACAAAGACTCAGATTGTCGACCTCATATTAAAATGAGCTTCGTGGTTCAAAGCACATATAAAATTTCAAAGCATTTAAATTGTTTCTAGATGACGTGGGAAATACGGAAAAGAGAAAAAAAACACATCACGCAAATTTGGTTAATTGCAAAAGCGGATTTAAGAGTTAAAATTGAATTTATTTTTAAAAAACATACACGAAATTAATTACAATTATTTTATTTGTTAGCAAATAGAAACTGACAGCAGATTAACTATTTAAATCATTGATATTTCTTCAATTCATCAACATTCTAAAGACTATTTAAAGCTTGGCTTGTAACTTCAAACCAGAAACTGTTGAGCTCTGGTAATCATGTTTCATGTCTCGCCGTTTCCAAAGCAATATTAATAAATATTTTGAAGAAACAGTCCTCTCTACTCGGATAGTTTATTTGGCTGTAAAAGAACATGACCAGAACTACAAGATACTCAAAACAAATTTTATTCGCTGATTTTGCATTTATCAAAATACACTTTGAACTGCCCCCTCTACTCGAATAATTCTATGACTTGGTTCTAAAAGGGCCTAAGTCAGTGTTAGTTTCGAGAAAAAGGCGAGGAAAGATATTTGAGATTTTTTAGAATGCTATAACTTTCTTATATTAAGATTCCCATTATTATTGTTTGGTATTTGCTTATTGTTAGTGTAAAGAAACATTATTTTATCATATGAAATTTTTTAACGTGTTACTATTTTATGTAAATATTATGACATTGTGTGTATATGACATTGGCTGACATTATAATGGAAATACAACCAATTTTAGTTTGATATTAGACATTGACCTTTGTAGAATTAGAGTTTTACTAAATTGGAAACTTTTGATGTAAATAACACAGAATGTGAAAAAATTGACATTGGCCCTTTTAGAACCAAACCACAGAATTTATTTGCCTGTAATAGAGCATAACTAGAACTAGAAGGTTATCCCCAAATTTTCTGACATTGCTGACATTGTGCAGTTACAAAAATGCACTTTGAACGCTGCCCAACTTTAAAATAACAAGTAATTACGTTTTCATCTGGTTTACTTTGAATCAATTCACGATGGGTGCAAGGTAACCTAGAAAACAATATTTTTATCAAAAACGTTTCGTTTGAATTTGTTTATTAAGTCCTTTAAAAGTCATTAAAGGCACTAAATGTGCTACACTGCCGTGCTAAGCGTAAAAGTGGTATCTGCAGTTGAGCTCAAAATGAGATATTCTTTACAGTTTCACGCCACCATGTATGTGATTCAGATGACATTTTTTCGTGATTTTTAAAAAATATTTTCCGTTCTCAAATGACCATATAATTTGTATTTTGGTAAAATACGTCACAAAGAGCCATCTGGTGGCGATAACTCAATTTTGTTAAAACTAGATGCGACTTGTGTGCTTAGCACGGCAGTACAGGTCTGAGTAAAAACAGTTCCCCAGCTTATTACCCAACTATCTTATTTATCAGTACATACTAAATTTATTCTTTTTTTTAAATTTAATTTTTGTAAAAAAACGTAATTAGTCTTTTAAACGCACGTACTAAGCGTAAGTAAAAATTTAACAAGAAAACTCTAGTGCAGCTTAACTCTCTATCGTAAAAATTGTATAAATTTAAAATTTTTGAAAAGTATGGTTAAACTTTAAAAAAGGCTTTTACGAAAAAAGCTGATTAAAAATTTAAAGAAAAAAAAAGGTCCTTACTATCTCAAATCTCTATCGTTAAGTATGCAGACATTGCTAAAACGGGCACTTTCTATCTGTCTTTTGCTAGGAATAATTGAAATTTTGTAACTGAATGGTTCAATTTTAAAAGGATTTGTACGAAAAAAGGTGAATAAAAATTGAAAGAGAAGAAAAAAGGAAAAAAAGGTCATGGCTAAAGCGGGCACTTTCTGTTTTTTTTCTACACATACATAAATTTTCCCGTTTAAGTAAAGAATTCAACTGAAAAACTGCCCTAGAAACAAAACTAATTTATAAAATAATCCTAAATATAATTTAAACAAACTAATAAATGCGCTTTCAGAGTTAATCAAACTAAAAAGAAGATTTTAAAAGCATTGAATATCTGCTAAGTTTACATGCACTTATAATACTTCAACATGTAATATAGTTTAGGTTTTAGTAATAATAATAGTAATAAATATATTACTTATATATTTTCAGAGAATGCGAACTTTATCTTTGATTCAGAGTTACATACAAACAACTGAAACATTTGTAACTATACATCAACATGTATTATAGTTCAGCCTTTAGTATTAATAATAGTATAAAATAGATTACTTTTATACGAGTAAAGGGCGTGAATTTTATCTGTTATTCAGAGTTACATACATATTCAAACCCACATGGGAAACTTATTAAAGCGTATTAATTACTCATTCAAAACATCATCCCAAAAAAAAACCAAGTTGATAAATACAAACTTCCACTTTAATAACTTTTCCTCAGAACTCTTTGCCGGATAGCACTTAAGATTTTGCTCAATGCATTAAAAATCACAATTTAATGACTCTCCTCTTATTCGGAATATATACATCAATTCATGACACCAAGAAATATTGCAAAAGCCGCGACGAAGATTATGCAAAAATTATTCGACACAACCTAGCCTGCAGGTGTCATTATGCAGCCTCTTTTGTTCTACGTGATGTCGTGACGTCAAATCGAACGCATTTGCTTGCTGGGGGAACACCATGATTGATGTGTTCTGAAGTTTCTTCTTTTCTAAAGAATTCAACAGCAAAATTGGAGCGAGACGCATTAGAAGTGAATTAGATGTGAATTTGAAAGAGAACAAAGTATTGTTAAGGGTGCTCAGACAATTCTGTAATGGAGAAATAATTTTTATGTTACGTGATTTAAACGATTATATCTATTGAGCGTTGCACCGAAATATTTTTTTTCTAAATAATAAGCAGGAAAAGAGTTATATTTGAGGTTAAGAATCTGCGCAAATCATTTAAATAATATTTATTATCCTACTTTTATTTATCTTCCTACAAGAAGTCCAGTAAAGGATTCGATTTCAAAATTGAATCTCGAAAACAAATGACAATTTGGGATTGAAACAAGCGGTATGTTTATTGTGAAAACCGCAAAAACCATGTGCAGAATTTTAAAAATAGTTACAAAAATTACCAATAGGCTAAGGAAGCTGTAATTGCAGTACGAGCACCTATTAATAGCGTTTTGAGGGCTGGAGCGATCATTTCTAACATTGAAGCGTGAAAGGAGGTATAAACAAACTATACAAGCGAACAACAAGTATAGTTTTTCGCAGGTTAGGCCACAGTCATACGTATACTCTGTTAGAAAGCTTCTTCTTGTAGGCGTAAGACAGTGGCCTAACCTGTGAAATTCCTGTGACAAGCTATACTTGTTGTTCAATTGTATAGTTAGTTTAAACCTTCTTTCACGTTTTAACGCTAGAAATGATTGCCGTAGCCATTAACACACTATTTATGTTTCCTCGTAATGCTATTTCAGAAACCTGTGCCATCTATTGGCACTTTTTCTTCTTAATTTTACTGCTGAGAAAAAATTTTAAATTTAGTGTCAAATTTCATTTCTCAAGTCACTATGGGTGCATTTAAATTTCCAGATAAATCATTTTTATTCTTGTAAAAATGATATAGGTCTGTTGTTGCTGTTGTTTTGTGCCATTTTGAGGTGCGCTGCTTCACTTTTTCAACTGTAGCGTAATTTGGTGTGAAGTTCGACGTCCACAGTACGCACATGCCATAGGGACCCGTTTATAAGGGAGGAAGCCATTCACTACACAACAGCACATCCGCACAAATAACGAACAAGAACAGGGAAGAGAAAGTACATCCATTCCCAAGCCAGGATTCGAACTCGGGACTCTTCCTTCCACAGTCAGACTTCTCTGAGCACTAGACTAGGTGACCGACTGGTAAATCTTGAGACTAAAAAAATTTTATAGGGGCCAGTGGCCAGTGAACTCATAAAAATTGGTGGACACTTTGGAATTCTTGGTGGCCACTTTGACCAATGTTCCAAAACTATAATCCTTCTCTATTTTGTTTTGCATTTAGTAATATTACATTCGGTACTTGCACAAATTTTAACTAAGTTACTATATACAAAAGAAAAAAAAATAAAGGTAAAAAAAAACTTACGGACCTTTAATGAAAAATAGAACTATTCATTTTGAATTTAAAAGTTTATTACAGCAGACGCATCGATTTTCTTTCCAAGTTAACATTGGCTGCCAGAGACGGCTTTTCATAATTGTAGGGATGCATCTGCATTTTGTACTTTTTGTTTAGGAAAAAAATTAGGTCGCCAGTTTGGCGACCAACATCACATTTTGTTTTCGCCAAAAAAAAAAATCCTTTTGTCGCCACTGGCGAGTGGCGATTGCTAATCTCGGCCTTTACCAACTGGGATTTGTTATTTCTTACTTTTTGTTCCTCTAAAGGTCAGAAATACTAAGAGTGAAACAGCTTTTAGTTCTCCCATTTAACCATAATAACAAGTAATATTTTTAAAAATATATTTTACTTCAACCTTCCTTTTATTACGTAATAATAACTTTAAATCAAAACAATTTACCAGAAGTAAAATGCACAAGCCTTCTGTGTGCTTATTTCTCATGTCTTAACTTTCTGGGTTTTACGAAAGAAATAAACAACCACTAGAAACATTTTGCTTTTAAAGCATCATTTTGGGGAAATAAATTTTCCAAAATGACTCCCTTAAGCGACAGAATGACTACTTGAATTTTGATGCATTGCTTTTTATGTGAACACTGTATATTTATTCTAGAATAGTAATACCAAAGCGTTGCCTAAACATTTTCTTGTTTTTTTTAAATAGAAATGTTTTAAGAGGTTGGATTGGAGAGGTAACTTTCCGGCATTATTTTCAATTTTATTTAGATTATGTCGGCGAGTTATTAAAATGAGATTCGTATTTTGAGTTTTCATATAAATTAATATATTGCATAAACTATGTTCTCGATACCACGTTCAAAAGGGTAAGGGCAGTATCTACAGAAATGAATTTTTGAGATACTTAAAGATGCGCGTTTTTGATTTCATATCAACAATAGTGATAAGTTTGGAATTTGAACTTTTTTTGTGCTTTATTTTCAACGGAAGCTAAAAAAGCGAGCTTCTACCATAAAGTTAAAGTACAATAGATGGCAGGCAATGTGAAAAAGGAAAATTTTCTGATGATGCGCTTGGACTTCTCATGGCAGTATAGTAAATGAAAAAATACAGGGTCCTGCGTGATAAATTGAATGATGTAAAAAGGATAGAACTTCGAAACAAATTAAAAATTTTGTTGAAACAAACGTGGAAAACAAAGGAAAATGTGCGCCTTTTACCATACCATAATTATCGCGATTTCCTTTCGAATATAGCACCATATGCACTGTAAAAAAAATGTTATTTTCTACAGTATAATACAGCTAATTTTATAGTAACAAACTGTAAAAATTGCTGCTTTAATACTTTAATAATTAACTGTAAAATTGCTAATTTTTTTGTTTATTACTGTGCATTTTAGTTTTAAACTGCGATTTCTTCTGCCAGTACTATACTGTAATTTTACAGTATAATTTTGGAACAGTTTTCTGACTACATCTGACAAGATCGTATACAATTTAGATTTTCTTATACATTTTTATAAACTCTTTAGGGTAGTGATTCCCAACCATTGGACCACAGACCCAAGGTCGTCCGTGAGAGCGTCTACGGTAGTAAACAGGAGAGTGCGGTGACTACTTTTGAAAAAAGTTACAGTTTCCTGAAATCATATCAAAGTTATGACTTTGGTTGAACAAGGGTACACTGTTACAAATTTTCCTGAAATTTTACGGTAAAAGTTACTGGCATCCATGTTGCCAGTAACTTTTACCGTAAAATATTTTTTACTGTAAAATTTTACGGAAGAGAAAACGAGAATTAAAAAGGTCGAGATACGAACGACAAGGATCGAAACCGGAACCCAATTTTCTCACACTACTTTAGTATCCACGGTACCAGATGAGAGACACCAGGAGAGCGGAAATAGGGTGTCATCTGCATCTCACATTAAGTCACGCAGTGATCAATTGGCGTTGCAATCGATTTTTTTATCGGTACAATTTACTGTAAAAATTTTCTGTACTGTAAATGCTACATTTTACAGTAACATTTACCATAAAAGCTTCCTGAATTTTTAACAGTGTAAAGTATATTCATTCGTTCTAAAGAATATCAGAGCTGTTGTGAATTACCTTTAATGGAATAATTGTAATATTCAGAATAAAAATATTCGTATCATTTAGAAAACGAGCTACCAACAGTGCTGCGACAAGTGAACAGCGTCATGGCTACACTTGAAGGCGTCGCCTGTCACCCTGGAGTAAATTGATCACTGTGAAGATGATTATTGTTATAGTACCTTAATTAACAACAGTAGTTTGATTGACAAATTGTATTTAATAATATTTGAATTCGGTTTTAACAGATAAGATGTATGGAATAATGTTATGGTTGGTTTCTAAAAACATATGGAACTTTCGTATTTATAAAATACGCATGAAGTAAGGAAATCAGTAGTTCTGCCTTTGTAATTTCCTTTCTTTTTTCATGTTTTCAATAGCTATAAAAACAACAACAGCAAAAAAGCTTAATTAAATACTTTAGTTTTACGTGGGTTCTGGCCCGTGACATTGATCTCAATATGAAATGGGGCCCTTTAAGAAAAAAGGTTGGGAACAACAGAAAAAGTCAATGTATTTGCTAACTGCAGAGAATCAGCAATCAATCTTGTACACTCTTTCGCCCCAAGAAAAAAGCTTTTTACCTTAAAAACACCAGCGGAAACATTTCTCCTATAAAATATATTTAAGTTCAAGAATACTCATCACGTTAGAACAGGGATTCCCAAACTGTTTTGTTCCGTGGACCCCTTGCCTAGTTTTCGAATTTACCGTGGGCCCCATTCCTTGTGATCGTTCCAAAACTAATCAGGAATCGTAATAATGTAACTCAGACATTCTAAAACTGGGATCTATTTGTTGATGTTCTAAAACAACCAGACGACAACTTTTTATTAGATTCAGTTTGACAGTTTTACTGCAGGGTAAAAAATAGAAATTTAAGTGAAAAGAAAACAGATGAAGAGAAAAACGTAACATTTTTATACATACTTTCATAAAAATAATGGTACAAAACTTAAATCAGCTAATATTCTTAAATATAACAGGTGTACAAGTAAAAAAAGAAAGATTTTTAAGTGGGACAGAGTGAATTTGGTGCATTAACAAAATGACCCCTATTTTCATCTTGTGGACCCCATATTTTTTCTTTCCTTTAATATGGACCCCTTCCAAACTCCGGGGGACCCCTGGAGGTCCCTGGACCCACTGCGTTAGACGAAGCTTAAATAAAGGAAAGCGCATGTAATGGAAGCAGAGGTAAGAAATAAAACTATCGTATGAGGGATAAGATTAATTTATTGGGCGTTTCCATTTATGGATTACGAGCAAATAACCGAGTCGCGTTTAGTGAGAATGATAATCCATTATCGATTTAGGAGTATGGTATTGGTTGTTATTTAGGGATGTCAAGATCAAACCTTTGCATAGTTCGCTTTAGTAATATAAACAAATGTATTTAAACTGATAAAACTTATTTATTTATTATGTACATGTTACAAATGAATCATGTTTTGATAATAATTTTGTTAAGATAGAATATAAATGTTGTATTAGTTAATAAAAATGGTTCGTTTTTTTTTTTTTCATTTTTAAGTAAAACCTTTTTTTTTTAATATAAAGTACTGCTCGATAAATCATCAATAATTAATTCTTATAGTTTGGCAATGAATTATTTTGGCTAAAAAATTAATCTGATTTCGTTCAACAGCTGTAATATTAACATAAAATAATAAGATTAAAAAAGTTACAACTCCTTTATGATTTGAAACTCATTTTTTTACCGCTTATCATCAGATATATTTGATGGGAGACATGCTAAATGATCATTAAACCTAAAATTCCAAGATAGAAAAAAAACAAGAAATTCTGTCACGAACTAAACGAGCCTACTTTTCTGTATACCGACGTCGACATTCCAGCATCTGATCAATATTGTCTTAATTATTTGAAACTGAAAATTATGTGAAACATACCATTTTAGCATTTAAAGTTTACTTCTAAAAACAAAAGTTGTCTCTCTGATCTGACGAAATGGATAAGTAAAAAGTAAATAAATTAATAAATAAAGTAGTAGTACTTTTAAACAGAGCAGCTAATATATTTCTTTCATAGAAAAATCCCTTAACCGTTTTCACAAAAAGAATTAAAAGAAGAAGGAGCATAGAAACACATTTTACCAAAGAAAAAGAAATATTTTTAATCTGTTGCCACTATGTATAAGTATAAAAATAAATAAATAAAAAAATATCCTTCAGAAAATACATGAATAAATTATAAATTATTTGCTTAAATGAATATTTTTTGTTAGAAAAAAAATCGTCTGCCAAAAAAAAAAGAATAATAATAAATAAATAAAGGAAAAAAGTAAATAAACGAAAAATCGCCTTCACTGCTCTTTCTTTTAAAAGTAGGAATCAGTCACTGTTTTTCCCAGCCTACATTTCTACCATGTTTTCTGAGTCAGAGTTAGAGTCGAGGATCCGGAATCGGAGTTGAAAAGTCGGACTCGATAGGTGGAGTAAGAATCAATAGTTTTAAAATTCTAGTAGTAGAAGGCGATTATTTTTTCCGAAACTGCATTTCTGCCATGGCTGCGGAGTTGGAGTCGGAGCCGAGTAGTAGAAGTCGAAGGTTCTAAAAGGAATCAGTCATTTTTTCCGAGAGCCCGCATTTCTGCCATAGCTGCGAAGTCGGAACAGAGTCGGAGTCAAAAAGTTGGAGTTGTCAGTAGGAGTGGATAGTCGCAGCCAAAGGCGCGAAAATCCTAATAGCAGAAGTCGGTTATTTTTTTACGAGGCAGCAATTCTGCCAGGCCTCCACAGATCGGAGTTGATGAGTCGGAAGCAGAGTTCTTAAAACAGCTTTTTCAAAATGTATTTTAAATACATTCTTCTTGAAGAGCATTTCCCAAAACAAAGTTTGTTTGAATTCAATTGGTCTTCAAGTTCGGGATCTACATTGGTCTTAAATTTCTCCGTAGGCGCAAATGTCAAGTTTTTTGAACTGTTCAAAATTTAACAAATATTGTTCAAATCAAAAAGTAAAACATGGGAATGTTTTGTCCTCGCTGAGATCTTTCGAAAAAAAAAAGTTTATTCAATTCGGACAGTTCATTCAAAAGTTAATAGGGGGGATAGGTTGTTTGAACTGTTCAATGTTGAACAAAAAATGTTCATATTGAAAACTTAAATACTAGAATGAAGTACCCTCAATAAGATCTTGAGAAAAAACAAAGGTTTGTTCAAATCGGACTGTCCACTCAAAAATTATTAGCGGATGACAGGTTGTTTGAACCTTTCAAATTTGATCCAAAAACGATTCAAATTGAAATGTCAAATACATGAATGAGGTGTACTCGCCAAGATCTTTCCAAAAAAAAAAAAAAAAAGCTTGTGCAAATCGGAAGGTTCATTCTAAAGTTATTGGGAGGGGGGGGCAGACAAAGACATACATTTTTCAGCATCTCAAAAATCTACTTTCCAATTTTTAATTTTTCGATACTTATTTTATTTTTTTATTATTTTTCTTTTATACTTGGCGATATTTTTATGATGCATTAAGCCACTTTTAGTGCTTTTACGTTTTATTTTCTCATTTTAACGGTAAAGTAGGCTAAAAACTGTTGGTGGTGGAAAAACGCTGTAAACTTTTACGACCGCATAAAGTTGTCGTAATCGTAATTTTATTTATGTTAATTCATCTTAAGTTTACCCAAAAAACTCTCGACATGAAAAACGTTAAAACTCTAACAGGGAACACATTCGGTAACTTGCGCAAGATTTACCACTTCTTCTAGTGGTTTCCTTTAGTTCTCTACAAGTCACAACAAACTAATTAAAATACGTTGGCCTCAAAAAAGCAAGTAATTGCTATTTTTTAACTGAGCAGTGATTTTTACTTATAATATGTCAGATGTGATCACAAAAGTGTCAGATGTGATCAGAAAAACTCAGCTGAATACATTGCAAATGCCATTATTTTACTGTAAAAATGAAAAAAAAAAGATATTTTTCTTTAAATTTAGATCCGTTATTATTATGGTCATTATTGTTATTCAAATGTGTATTTATTTTTAGTTATTTACTATAACTTTCTATTTTTCTGGTATGTTTCATAACGTGCTTGTAACATTTTCGTGCATGACATTTTTTTCTTCTTCTTTTTAATTCCGGTGGTTTAGTACTTAAAATAATCAAGATTATCAAAACTACCCGAAAAATGCTCTTAAATATGAACTTCATTTCCACAATAATAATACTTTCATAAATAAAACAAAACAATTCACCTGAAATGAAGTACCTAACCCAGCTTCACTCATTTTTCATTTCGGACCTTCTACATTTTATGTAGAAAACATACAGCCACCTAAAATAGTTTGCTCCGAAAGCATCATTTTGGGGAAATAAATTTTCCAAAATGACTCCCTAAAGCGGCAGAGTGTCTGTTTGAATTTTGATGAATAGCTTTTTATGTGAAAACTATATACTTATTCAATGCAGTAAGACTCGAGGTATGACTCAGCAGTTTTATATACGGTTAAAATGTTATTTTTTTAAAAGGGTTGCATTGAAAAGCAATTTTAGAGACATAATAGTCTGTTTGTATATAGATTAAGCCGAAAGGGTTTCATAATGATATTCTATTTTGTAGTTTTTAAATAAAATAGTGTATCACAAATATTATGTTATAGTATTGTGCTAGAGTAATAAAAAGGAAAAGATAAATGCTATAACTCTGTGCTAATATTATTAGTTTAAACTTTATAAATTCGACATTGTTCTGCAGTAAATGTGTCCCCTTCCGTTGATGAAACGAAATATTTTTTTACTTGGAAGCATACGTAACTAAATTTAAAAAAAAAATGTGATTGTTAAAACATCGCAAAAATAATCCTTATTGTTGCAAATGGGAGCAAATTAAATGGGCGTACATTAAAATGCTTAGGTTATCCAAACTATCAGGAAGACAAAGAAAATTATTACTTTTTAAACAAACCAATTTTTAATAAACTTGAAATTTTATTCAATGACGTAATTGCCTTGTTACCAACAACTTTTTGTCATTTATTCAGAAAGTTTTCAATCCTAGATCGATAAACGCCAGTTGGCTTTGAAGCAAAGTATCGAGAGTTTCATGTTCTCCAAAATTACATGCAGCGAAAATAGGACCTCACATACCCTATTACTATTTTCTATACAGAATGTGAATATAATTTGTTTTCTAATCGTTCTAGTTGTGATTGCAAACAATGTCAGCAGCTAAAGACTCAACCCAGTAATAAAAACCAAAAATTGCTCAAAAATTATAAAAGCTACAATAATATCATTTGCACCATGATAGTTTTTTTTTTCACAACCTTCGATAATCATTACAATTGAATAGTTGTTGAAAACTGAAGATTTCAACATTTAAAGCCACCTATTGATTAACCTATTTTCCACAACAACAAAGTTTCTTCATGCACGCAAACCAATACGTATTTATGCACGCAATCTTTCATAAGCATCCAATTAGTATAGTCATCTGAAAAAGAACTTGTTCACGACAGGCAGTTTTTTCCTCATGGCAATGAAACTTTAATGATATCGTTTAATGGTTGTTGGCGTGACGTCTTGAAATAATTCTCTGCCGATCCTTGGTTCCATGCTCACCCACTTGCAATCTAAAGGCTAATTTTAGCTGATTTTCTGCACAAGGCAACTTGTATTCTGTTATTTGTTTAGGGAATCATCATGAAAGTTTCTGTGCCTTTCTAGCACAAAATACAAATGAAAAGAACAACATAAAACAGCGACTTCTTCAGACAGTAGAAAAAAGTTTCTTAATTTCTCAAACACATCAATGTTTTCTTTTAGACCATATGCAAGCTCTAGCAAACCTGTTGGTTTTCTGTAAAGCTATTCCAAAAACGGTATCTATATAATAGTAACACACAATAAAACAAAAATTTAACTTTCTTAACACAGTAACATTTTTTTTCTCCAGAATTCAGGCGAAACATATCACATTTTTATTGCAATTTATTCATCTTACATTTGTTTACGCTTTTGAAGCAATAAAAATAGAAAACACAGTAGTCTGCAAACTATCTTCTGCCACATATACGAATAATTTATTACAAAAGTTAGAAAAGATACGGGTAAAACAGGGAAGGTGTCAATCTAGAAAAAAAAATACAATAGCTCAAAAAGTTAAACATAGTTTATTGATGTACAGAAAATAACAACGTTACGAATGCACAAATGAGCAGGGATACTGCAGACACGTGTCGTCTTTTGTCGGATGTCTATGCATCCATAAGCTCACAACTTTTTTGCATTGAAAAAGGGGTTCCTTGTAACGCCGAAACACGTATCTGCGGCATCACTGCTCATTTATGCATTCGTAACGTTGTTATTTTGTGTACATCTATAGCACAAAGGTATTTGTAAACTTTATAGTTTATTGAGTTACATAAATGTGTTCATTAAACGTCATAAATTAGTTTATATAGTGATTTTGTAAATTAAACATTTATCTATCAAATATAAAATATGTTGTTATTTCCTAAATCACTAAAAGTACAGTCATTTCATACAAGAACTATCGCAAATATTTTACTAAATTAGATCCTTTACTCGGAAAAATACAACTTTTTTACTCATTCAGAAGAAAAAGGACCTTTTCTTTTCCTCATCATAAATTGGGACTGTACTTTCTTTGTAACTATTTTCAAAATTAATTCCAGTGAAATTACTTTAAGCTCTTCATTGCAGAATTCTAATAGTTACTAAATGTCTCGGAGCTCTTCTGGTAATATATCTATTCAAAAGACTGATGTTCACATGAAAGTCAAATTCGGAAAATAAGTGCTCCCATTTTACGTTCATTATTTAAACAAGACCTAAAAAGGTCCAATAAGCAAAGCAGGGGGATGTCCTATCCCGGCTTGATTTAAAATTTAAAGCTCTTCGGAGTTCGTTGGATGTCAATTACTTCTGACTGCTGTTTAAATGAGAATTTCGAACATCTTATTAGGGAAATGAAATAACGTCATGCGATGTGAAATAACGTCATGGAAATGTGAAAAAAAAGGTTAATGAGGAATGCAATAGTAGTAACTGACTTTTTTTCTTTTAAATACTGTCTCTTCTCTTAATCGGGAAGCGGATAAACAAAAATACCCCGCTTATACGAATAAAACAACCCGGAACCGAATTTTTCTCCATAGACGCGTGGATTAGAGTCGAGGATTCGGAGTCGGAGTTGAAAAGTCGGAGTCGATAAGCGGAGTAAGAATCGAGAGTTTTAAAATTCTAATAGTTATCATTTTTTCCGAAACTGCATTTCTGCCATGGCTGCGGACTTGGAGTCAGAGATTTGGAGTCAGAGTCGAAGGTTCTAAAAGGAATCAGTAATTTTTCCGAGAGTCTGCATTTCTGCCATAGCTGCGAAGTCGAAATCAGAGTCGGAGTCAAACAGTTGGAGTCGTCAGAAGGAATAGAGAGTTGGAGTCAAAGGCTCTAAAATTTAATAGTAGAAGTCGGTTATTTTTTCCTACTTCTGACTGCTGTTTAAATGAGAACTTCTAACATCTTATTAGGAAAACGAAATAACGTCATGGAATGTGAAAAAAAGTGGTAATGAGGAATGCAATAGTAGTAACTAACTTTTTTTGTTTTTGAAATACTGTCTTCTCCTCTTAATAGGGAAACGGATAAATAAAAATTTCCCGCTTATACAAATAAAACTTCCTGAAACCGAATATTTTTCCATAGACGCAGTGTTAATGATGCGTGCTTAATCGAATAACTTCCCCGAATAATTGAATAATATTGATCAGCATTCACAAACATTTTTCCTAGAAAGCTTCTGAATAAATTGAATGAAAATTTATATGAATTTTCAGCTGAAAAATTCTGCTAAATTTTCATTTTCAGCCATCTTTTAAAAACTATCTCATAAAACATTACACGTGATACATAAATTTATGCAATCATACCTAATGATTGGAAATTAAGTGGAAATTCAAAGTTTGAAAAAAAAAATAACGCATGGAGCATTTTGAAATTTTTAATTTTAAATTTTAAATTAAAAAAAGTATTCATTATTTTTGCACCATTTTTTTATGCTTTTAGATGAAGTAGATATACAAGAACACAAAGTTTTAGACATATAAATCAATAATTGAAAAAAATCATTTTTTTGTGTCCACTGCAGCCTTAATGGCATCTACAAAGATACGAAGATACATTAAGTTTTATGGCTCATACTTAGTACATCTTTTCAGCAGTATGAATCTAAATCAAGAAGTATATCTATTACCCTGATATGAAACTATGGATTAATTGCTATATATTAGCTTAAATACATTGTTCACTTAGCAATTCAATTCTGCATGTAATGTTATCAAACTGTAGCATTGTCGATAAGCCACTAGATTCTCATCCATACGTGCAGTGTTCCAACATCTATAACGTCTGTTTACATTCTAAACTCCGTTTTGAATGTATATAACAATCGATAGTTCTGCTCCAAATTCCAATAATGAAACTTGTAGGAAATATGTCGAATATTGACGGCGGTTCATAATACGATGCAAACACTGAACAAGTTGTAGTTAATTTATGTGACAGTTTAATTTAGCCTATACACGTGACAAAATCATGAAGATCCAATACCCAAGTATAGCTTCAAATGATAGTTTCATTTCTGGAGGTGTATATATTATTCATAGGAAAGAGCATGGAATATTTAAGTTTATAACTTACTAGCAGTACCCGCACCGCGATGCCTGTGTAATAAATGTAAAAGAAATCAACTGGATGAATTTAAATTCACTCCAACCCTCTGAAGTAAGATTATTATATTCTTCGATTCAAATGTGCTCCACGACCTTTAAAATTCCACTAAAAATCATGTTAAAGTTAGAAACAATTCGCCAAATAAAACAAAAAGGCATTCAGCTAAGTAAGTAACAGGATATATTAATTATTCAAATTTAATCAATTTTCAAGGCTTAACTCTATTAGCAAATTTAAACCACTATGTAACTTTAGGGACGAAAGAGAGTTTTGCCTGTAAAATGGACTCAGTTTTTCATTTTTACGTATACAGTTAAGCCTTGAAAATTGGCTAAATTCGAGCAATTAATATCTCCTGTTCTAATTAGCAGAGAGAAATGTGCCAAAACTTTTTTTTTCCCAAAAAAAGAAAAAAAAAAACTTTTTAGGAAATGTATAATGTTATAGAGTTTGGGGAAAGTCCCCCCCCCCCCTCAATTGTGCCGGATACACAAAAAATGAGAATAATTAATTAATGTAAAAATAACTAATTCAAAATTTAGAATTCGGCATTCGAGGTGCAGTTTACTGGGATACGTTCGAATTTTGTGCCAAGTTTCAGGTCTATAGGTGCTGTGGGGGCTTCTAGCCATCGGTTACAAACAAACAGAACCCGTCATCTTTATATTTTTGGAAGAAGAAACTTAATGAGGAGATTTTTAATACAGATACGAAATAACCGTTTTAGCGAAATACACATTTAGTCAGATAAAAACCGCCATCATGCTCAAATTTCATTATAACGAAATTCTCGTTAATACGGACAAAGCTTGCGATCCTCTAAATCCCGCTATTTATTAAATCCCGCTAGTCCATTTTTTAAATGTTTTTGCAGAAAATATCTACTTATATTAAAAATTGAGTATCTTTCTATCTTTCTATCTTTCTTTCTGTCCATGTCACGCTTCTTTCTCCTGAACGCCACTGAACTGAAAGTCGAACCAGGTACCGATAGATAGGTAATTTTTCAGGCTTCATTAGTTTTAATTTATATAATTATACGATTTTAATTAGCGAAGCTATCAATTAATAAGTAGTCAAATTTAAAGCGATTAAGCCTAATAAATGATTAAATATGAAATCCATTGTTGAAACATGGTTGCTATGAAACAGTGATAACAATGATAATGAGAATTTTGAATAAAGGCTTAACTAAATCAAACACGAAACTCATAAGCGGGCCACTTACATAGTATTTTTTCGCTAGCTACTTGTAATATTTTGAAACATTCATTTGTTGAAAAGCCATCTACTTATATTAAAAACTGAGTATCTATGTCTTTTTTTTCCTTTGAGCGATATGAACTTACTGAAACTTTCCTCACCATCTTGAAGGCGCGAAGCATCTCAATAATTCGAATGATTTTTTTATATAGGAAAAAAGTAAAGGCGTGAAGCGCCTGTTAGCGAGCCGCCTTGGCGGAGAGTAGTTTCTTGAAATTTTCCTCACTACTTTCAGGGCACGAAGTGCCCGTGCAACGCCGGGCCACGTGCGTGGTATGTCTTGAAATCGAATGAACATTAAATTATATCAAATAATATAACTTCAGAATGAAGTAAAAGTTAAAGAAGGGGGACGTTATGCATCAACATGCCGCAGGAAGCTAATCTAGCTGCCCTGGCAGCTAGTATATTACAGCATTACACACAGTGAAATGTTTTGCGTTCGAAAATTGTCGAGTGATTTTGTTATTTTAAAGTTTATCGATATTTCCTTCTTTTACCTAGTTATTAAGTGCAGAGTAAAGTTTAATTACTGTACTCGTGAAATGATTTTTTTAAAAATAATAAAATAAAGTTTTTTTTATTTTATACGCAGAATATTTCTATTTTTCCTGTATGTAGCAGAAATATATTTTAATATTTTCTTCTATAACATTCTTTTTCAATTTTTCTTTCAATTTTTACTTTATTAAACAGAAAATATTTTTTCTTTAGCCTGGCTTTTGCCGTGAAGTGTTATTCTTTACAGCAGGAAAGTATTCAATACTTCTTATTTTAATTTTTTCCTTTAAGTTAAGCATCTTATTTCGCCTTCTTGCCTGAGCAGGAGCAAAATTAAATTAATCAAGCATTAATTTCTTATCATCTTAGAAGAGGGAAAAGATAATTTGGGTTTTTTTTTCTTCTCTCTTATAAAAATATGGCCGTTGATGAAAAGTTTGAATATTGAAAGAGGTAGAGAGGTAACTTTCATTGAGTTCTAAAATAATTAAACAAAATAGTCGAGAATAAAATCTTTATTATTGAAAGAAAAAAAATGGTTTTATGTTTTTGGATGGGAAACTTTGTAATGCAGTGGACGAAATATAGTGTTTCACTGGTTTTGAAGATAAAATTACGAGCCGTGAATGTTAAGTAAACCATAATTGTGAAAAAAAGACCATGCATGTGAATCGGAAGTTGGTTTTGTTCGTGAAGGAAAAGTAAGCTCTTATAATAAATAAAAGTTCTGACTACGAAAAAAAAAGTATTATATCATAGCAAGTGATATCTAACTATAATAGGAAATCAGTCTAGGTTACAAAAATAAAAAGCTAGCTCTGTTTTTGTAGATGGAAAATCAGCTGCAATGTTGAGTGAAAAGTCATGTCTGACTGAAAAAACAAAACAAAAAAAAAAAAGCTTTTATTTTAAATGGAAAATCAGTTTTGGCTACGAAACGAAAAACTCAAATGTTTTGTAAATGGAAAATTGGCTCTGATTTTTAATGGAAACTCAACCCTCGTTGGAAATAGAAGAAACTCTAATTTTACATGGAAAACGAGCTTTGTTTCTGAATGGAAACTCAACCCTGATGGAAAATAGAAAAAAAGCTCTAATTTTAAATGGAAAACAAGTTTGTTTCTGAATGGAAACTCAACCCTGATTGGAAATAGAAGAATTTCTAATTTTGGAAGGACAACGAACTTTGTTATAGAATGGAAACTCAACCCTGATTGGAAATGGAAAAAAAAGCATCAATTTTAAAGGGAAAACGAGTTTTGCTTCTGAATGGAAACAACCCTGATTGGAAATAGAAGAATTTCTAATTTTAAAAGGAAAACTAGCTTTGTTTCTGAATAAAACTTAGCTTTGATTGGAAATAGAAAAAAAAGCTATAATTTTAAAATGGAAAGCGAGTTTGTTTCTGAATGGAAACTCAACGCTGATTGGAAATAAAAGAATCTCTAATTTTAAAAGGAAAACCAGCTTTGTTTCTAAATGAAACTTAACCCTGATTGCAAATAGAAAAAAAGCTCTAATTTTGCATGGAAAACGAGATTTGCTTCTGAATGGAAACTCAACATTGATTGGAAATAGAAATAAATCTTTAATTTTAAATGGGAAACGAGCTTTGTTTCTGAATGAAAACTCAACCCTGACTGAAAAGAAAAAAAAAGGTCTAATTTTAAACGGAAAATCCATCTCGGTTGCAAAAAAGAGAATTCGGATGATTTTTAAGTGAACAATCAGCTCAGATTTGGAATGAAACAACAACGCTACCGTGGAACAAAAAAACAACTTTAAATTATATATGGAAAATCAGCTCTGATATTCAATAGAAAGTAATCTCTGATGGAAATAGAAAAACAGCTTTCATTTTCATTGTAAAATGAGTCAGCTCCACCACTCACTATTTACGACAGACAACAAATAAAAACTCGTAGCACTGAACATTTTCCGAAACGATATTCAAAAGGTATGAAAACCCATTCATTGAGTCCCATACCATTTTTCAATATTTCCAGAACTGAAAATATTCACTCTTAAATACGGCCAGCTCAAAGCGCTTGCTTCCCCTTTCAGTGACGTATGTCTGTATTTCCATATTAGAAAGATTTCGATCAATTTCGATTGGATAACGCTAATTATGCTCGCCTTTCACACGTTCTCTGCACAAAAGGGATTTCATCGATTGAATATTTCATGAGGCATTATTTTCTGGATCAATGCGATGCTATTTGCGAATCATTCGTCCTCATCTGTTGGTAATACTGGAACATTTACAGTAAATTTGAAATTATAAACGTATAACTACAGTAATGTTCCGAAATCTAAAACACATTATGCGTACTTCAACACTTAGGAAATGTTTTCAAGTCTTTTTGTTTTTGTATAACATAACTGATAATATGAAAGTAATTGAAAAACGCTTCTTTAGCCTAAAACGCATAATTTTTTTATTTACCCGTTAACACAAATTTCTTTTAAGCTTAATGTTATACTTATTAAATTTATGTTGCACTTAAACCACTTAGCCCGAGTAGACTGAGACCGAGTAGACACATCTACCCGATTTTAGGCGGAAGAAATAAGGCTTCCGTTATTACGAGCACCCAGTACCATTAAAGTGAATGTCCGATTTAGCTCAGAGCGCTCGGTTCTCTATCCAGAACAAGGGCCGAGAAAACATCTGTTCTAGTACCCCCAGAGCTATCGTTTCACTTGGAGAACTTTGTGACCACGACCCTTATTTTACGCTGCCCAGTCATCATTAGTAACGAAGGTGGATCTTTGATCGGCTAGGATCAAACTTGGGACCCTCCGGTTACGAGCCCGACGATTTACCGATCGGGCTACCACGGCCCTGTTTAGTTTGTTCTTTTTTTTTTTATCAAGAAATTATGCTACAGATCACAGAAATTTTCAAACAAATTGTACGATTTTTTTTTTTCAGAACTATAGTCAGAAAGTGCTTCTGACAAGAACAGAACAAAGGTTTTACGCGCGATAAAAGTTGAGTCGTCAGTTAAAGTGCTTTCCAGTTTTTAACAAGCGATGAATAACAACACTGAAACAAAATCTTTATGTTGAAAAACAGCAGTTGAAAACTTTGTACTATGAATTGAGTAAAAATAGACAACGTTTAAAAAGTACAAATAAATACGAATGAAAGAGTTTTAAAAAACTCTTTTTAAACTCTTTTATTCATATTTATTTGTACTTTTTAAACGTTGTCCATATTTACTCAAAATCTTTATCTGCTAAGTACATATTTTGTTTTTTTTTAAATCATGAAGTTTATAACTGATATAAATAAATGCTAAAATACTTCTAATTAGTTGTTTTTTTTATTGCCAGATACTCTGCACCATTAAGCAACATTAAGTAGCAGTAAAGCTAAATGTTGACTTTTTCGTAAATAATATATATATTTAATTTAATATATAAAATAAAAAAATAATAAATTAAATGAATATGTATAGATATTTAATTTTTCAGCAAATAAAAAAATAAAATAGGAATGAATGTGTTGTTAATGTATTTCTTTTCATGTATCTATCAGGGGGGAAAAAGACTTTTATGACAGTTTCCTTCCACTGCCAAAAATGAGCTGTTGCTTTTACAGTATAATACTGGCAGCCGAAGCTCAAATTTAAAACTGAAACATGCACAGTACTAAACTAAAACTAGGAATTTTAGTTTCTTACTGCAAAGTTAGCAATTTTACAGTTAATTACTGTCAAAATTAAAGTATAATACTGGCAGCAGAGGTTCCAGTTTAAACTGCAAAATGCACAGTAATATTAAGCTACAAAATTAGCAAACGTACAGTTTAGTAGTGTAAAAGTAGCAGTTTTACAGCTTATTACTAAAATTAGCAATTTTTACTTATTACTATAAAATTAGCTGTACTATACTGTAAAACAACATTCTTTTTTACAGTGAAAATTAACAGATCTTTAGGGGGTTAGTGTAAAATTAAACAAACTCCCTTACCATGTGCTGCTGGAAGACTCAGGAACGGCGCCGCCGGGCCCCCGAAATCCTTGAGGCACCCACTTTGCGACCAACCCCTCATAGTCCGCAACTGAGAGGGATTTGATTCTGGAGAGGAGCGACTTTAGAGTCGCCGCAGCTGTCTCCGCAGAAGCCAACTTGACTGGTGTTTACAACCACACACTATGCACAATAATCACAGACGACTTTTTGAAGCAAAGCGCAACAGTTTACATGTGTATTCCAATGTAGGTAGTTATCCACAAATAGGCGACGCTGTGTGAAAAAGTGTAAATTGTTTTAGCTGAAGCAACGTTGATGATAATAACAAGCTTGCAAGGTCTTTTCTTTCACGTTTCGAGCAGGTTTTTAAATTGTGAAAATCATTTTCCGCTTTTCTTTTGTTGTACTTTGTATTTAGTATTTAGTATTGAGACAAAAGCAAAAACTAAGCTAAAACAAAAGAAAATGTCATAGAAGTTTTTAACCTTTTTCGAAAAGATGTTTTGAAAAAAATAAATAAATGGGAATGTAAATATAACTAAGAACTATTTGTGATATTTAACGAGTTAATGCAAATGATAATGATACGAGTTTGAAATGTTTAAAAACCAAAAAAGCTTAATGGTATAATTTGATAAGGTTTTATACAGATACTTTTTTGTTTTAATGAATGTTACTTCATAATGAAATACAGTGTTGCGTGTGAAAATAACTAAAAATGTTTAAAAGTGCAACGAAACTCCTGAAAAATGAATGCAATTCAAAAAGTGAATGCAAAAGTTATGATTTTTTGTATTCAATTTATTTTGTTCTGCGGATTTATATCGGCATTAAAAAATATATATGTAAATGAAAAATGAATTTCCAACTTAAGTACGGATTTTTTTAAATAACTACAGGGTGAAAACAAAACTTAAAAACCTTCACCAATTCATCAACACATCATTTCCATCCGAAAAACTGCGAAAAATTAAAAAACGAAACCGAAACTTAAAAAAGAAAATATCATTCAATTGTCTAATTCTACGACGCAGCCCAGCACAGATTGTATCAGAATTTGCAGCACGAAATTCCAATTGTAAAACAGATAAGACTGGGGTCACCGAGCCAACAGGTGTGTGCGTTATCTCTTGCAGATACACTGTTGAATCGGTGGTATCTTCCTTCGGTAAAGGATTCGCACAGGTGCGCTCCCGCCGGTGATGCGCACGCATCCCGTCTCTCACCGGTTGTCTCCATGGTTACGGAGAAGTGGTGGGTGTGTGGGTGGGGGTGGCTGGTCAGTATAGTTATTTTTTTGAGCGTTGCTTTGTTTATGTTTACTAGACAGAGATGGGAAAACTAAATAGGTAAATAAGAAAATAAAGAAAGAATAGGTGCGTAAATACAAGAAGCGGTTTTTCGTTTCTTGTATTTAATAAAGGGCCTTCTTTTTACATATTTTTCAATGTCGGATAATAATGATTAATACTATTAAAATCTGTCCACGTCTGTCAGTCTGTCTGTCCGTCTGAAGCGTGAACTCCTCAAAAAACACTGGGAGTAGAGAATCAAACATAGTACTATTCGATTCGAAAATTTCTAAGGAAGACTAACCGCGTTCCGCGTAATCTACCGGAGACTAACCTATCTACGACATTAATTAGCTGAGATAGTAATCAAAGCATTAATTAAATTTTTTGCACTTAATAAAATTCCAAGATATTTATTTCTTTCCGTTGCCATTTTGAATTAAAATGTTAATTAAATTATTGAACTATTTAAAATTCCAAGACTTTTATTTCTTTCCATTGCCATTTTGAATTTAAATGAAATTAAATTATTGAACTATTTAAAATTCCAAGACTTTTATTTCTTTCAGTTGCCATTTTGAATTAAAACATTAATTAAATCATTAAACTATTTAAAATTCCAAGACATTTATTTCTTTCCGTCGCCATTTTGAATTAAAACACTAGATACACTGAAGTGACAAAAGTCATGGGATACCTCTTAATATCGTGTCGGCCCTCCTTTTGCCCGGCGAAGTGCAACAACTCGACGTGGCATGGACTCAACAAGTCGTTGGAAGTCTTCTGCAGGAATATTGAGCCATGCTGTCTCGATAGACGTCCATAATTGTGAAAGCGTTGATGGGGCAGGATTTTGGGCACGAACAGACCTCTCGATGGTGTCCCATAAATGCTCAATGGGATTCATGTCGGGCGATCTAGGTGGCCAAATCATTCGTTGGAATTGTCCAGAATTTTCTTCAAACCAATTGCGAACAGTTGTGGCCCGGTGACATGGCGCATTGTCATCCATAAAAATCCCATCGTTGTTTGGGTACATGAAGTCCATGAATGGCTGCAAGTGATCTCCAAGTAGCTGCACATAAGCATTTCCAGTCAATGTTCGGTCCAGTCGCACTAGAGGACCAAGTCCATGCCATGAAAAAACAGCCCACACCATTACGGAGCCACCACCAGCTTGAACAGTGCCTTGCTGACAGTTTGGGTCCATGGCTTCGTGGGGTCTGCGCCACACTCGAACCCTACCATCGGCTCTTACCAGCTGAAATCGTGACTCATCGGACCAGGCCACGGTTTTCCATTCATCTAGGGACCAACCGATATGCTCACGTGCCCACGAGAGTCGCTGCAAGCGATGTCGTTCTGTCAGTAAAGGCACTCGAGTCGGTCTTCTGCTGGAATAGCCCAAGAAATCCAAATTTCTCCGCACAGTTCTAGCAGACACGTCCATTGTACGTCCCACATTGATTTCTACGGTGATTTGACGCAGTGTTGCTTGTCTGTTAGAATTTACGACTCTTTGCAGACGTCGCCGGTCTCGATCTTTAAGTGCAGGCGGTCGACCACTGCGCTGTCCATGGTGGGATGTTATGCCTGAAATTTCATACTCTCGGCACACTCTTGACACAGTGGATCTGGGAATGTTGAATTCTCTAACGATTTCCGAAATGGCATGACCCATGCGTCTAGCTCCAACTAACATTCCGCGTTCAAAGTCTGTTAATTCACGTCGTGCGGTCATCATCACGTTAAAACCTCTTCACATGAATAACTTGAACAGAAATGAAAGCTCTGTAAAAGCACTGCGCATTTATACCTGTTCTATGCGATGCTACTGCCATCTGAAAATTTGCATATTGCTATCCCATGACTTTTGTCACTTCAGTGTAAATTTTCGAACTTTTTGAAATTAAAAAGTGTTAGTTCTTTCCGTTGCCGTTTTGAATACGTGTTACAACAAAGTTCTAACAATTGTTTTTATTCTAATTAATGACTTTTTTTTCTGGTACCAGTTTGAAAATGTGTTTCAAATAAAATAAATTGTAATTGATGTTTTTAGCAGGGACTTTTTTTGGCTGCGATCCAAATATTAAAACAACTTTTTTCTTTAGAATTTTGCAATTAAGTTAACCGGAAGCTAAGTGCGCTTTGGAATCATTGCTATAACAGCTTAATGTGATTTTTATGCATAGTTAGCTGCACTAGTCTCGGGATTACAGTTCTAGCTGTTGAAACAGTAGAGTGCCTGCACTTACAGTAAAGAATGTGCTTAGTCATTAATTCTCGAACTAAAAATGTTTAAAAGCTATCTGACTGTACTTAGTATGCAAAAAATTCGTCGAGCACTCAACGCGCAGAACACCAGTACTCCACAACCCCCCAACACCCAACACCTCCACACTCCCATAACAACTATCCACATATCCCCCCCCTCTACTACCCCCCACCCAAAATTATCCCCACAAACCTCACCCCCCCCCCACCACCAAAAACATCCCACTATCACTAAACCCCAAACACCCCCAACACCCAACCATCCCCATTCCCCCCCCACCAACCTCTCCCCTAACTCCCTTCCAAAAAACCCCACCACCCCCAACCCTAACAAACCCCCCTCCCACCAAACACACCCCCCCATACCCCCCCCCCCCCCCCCCCCCACCACACAAACCCCCCCCCCCCCCCCCCTCCTCCTCCCCCATTTAAAACACCCACATTCAACCCACCAAAACCCCCCTCCCCCAACCCCCACCCACACCCCCCCACCACACCCCCCCACCCCCACCCCCCCCCCCCCACCCCCCCACCCACCCACCCCCCCCCACCCCACCCACCCCCCCACCCACCCACCCCCCCACACCCCCACCCCCCACCACCCCCCACCCACCCCCCCCCACCCACCCCCACCCACCCCCCACCCACCACCCCCCCCCACCCACCACCCCCACCCCCCACCCCACCCCCCCCCACCCCACCCCCCAACCACCCCACCCCCCCACCACCACCCCCCACCCCCCACCCCCCCACCCCACCCCCCCACCCCACCCCCCCCCCCCACCCCCCCCCCACCCACCCCCACCCCCCCCCCACCCCCCCACCCCCACCACCCCACCCCCACCACCCACCCCACCCCCCACCCCCCCACCCACCCCCACCACCACCCCCACCCCCCCACCCCCACCCCCCACCCCCCCCACCCCCACCCCACCCCCCACCCCCCCCCCACCCCCCACACCCCCCCCCCCACCCCCCACCACCCCCCCCCACCCCCCCCCCACCCACCCCCCCCACCCCACCCCCCCACCCCCCCCACCCCCCACCCCCCACCCCACCCCCACCCCCCCCCACCCCACCCCCCCCCCACCCCCCCCCACCCCCCACCCCCCCCCCCCCCCCCACCCCACCCCCCCCCCCCCACCACCCACCCCCCCCCCACCCCCCCCCACCCCCCCACCCCCCCCACCCCACCCCCCCACCCCCCCCCCACCCCCCCACCACCCCCACCCCCCCACCCCCCCCCCCCACCCCCCCCCACCCCCCCACCCCCCCCCCCCACCCACCCCCCCCCCCACCCACCCCCCCACCACCCACCCCCCCCACCCCCCCCCACCCCCCCCCACCCCCCACCCCCCCACCCCCCACCCCCCCACCCCCACCCCCCCCCCCCCCACCCCCCCCCCCCCACCCCCCCCCCCCACACCCCCCCCCCCCCCACCCCCCCACCCCCCACCCCCCCACCCCCCCCCCACCCCCCCCCCCCACCCCCCCCCCCACCCCCCCCACCCCCCCCCACCCCCACCCCCACCCCCCCCCCCCACCCCCACCCCCCCCCACCCACCCCCCACCCACCCCCCCCCCCACCCCCCCCCCCCCACCCCCACCCCCCACCCCCCCCCCCCCCCCACCCCACCCACCCCCCCCCACCACCCCCCCCACCCCCCCACCCCCCCCCCCCCCCCCACCCCCCCCACCCCCCCCCCCCACCCCCCCCCCACCCCCCCACCCCCCCCCCCCCACCCACCCCCACCCCCCCCCCCCACCCCCCACCCCCCCCCCCCCCCCCACCCCCCCCCCACCCCCCCCCCCACCCCCCCCCCCCACCACCCCCCCCACCCACCCCCCACCACCCCCCCCCCCACACCCCACCCCCACCCCCCACCCACCCCCCACACCACCCCCCCACACCCCCACCCACCCCCAACACCACCCCCCCACCCCCCCCCCCCCCACCCCACCAACACCCCACACACAAAACCCCACCCCACACCCCCCCCACACCCACCCCACCCCCCCCACCCCACACACACCCCCCCCACCCAACCCCCCCCCCCCACACAACCCCACCACCAACCCCCCCCAACCCCACCCCAACCAAACACCACACACCACAAACACCACACCCACAACACCCACACCCCCCCACCCCCCCCAAACAAACCCCCCCCCCCAAAACCCCCCCACAAAACAACCCCCATGGGGCATTGTAACAATGACTTTTTGTATAGGAATGTATAGTCGCAAGTGACGCGGTGAGTCGTAAACAAGAGAAATAAAAGGAAAGAAAAATGGAGGGATCAGTTGGTATCATTGCCAGTAGAGGGCAGTAGATGTCCAGCCGCTGTTGAATATGATGCATCGCAATGAGGAAAAGCGCCATTCTCAATTGTGCTGCCGTAGAAGATGGGTGACTTCACGAATTCAGAAAAAGCAGACATGCATTACATGTACGGTCGTGCAAATGGTAACGGCAGAGCTGCGTTACGAATGTATCGCGAGGAGTATCCTGATCGCCGAATGCCGGATCACAGAATTTTTCAACGGTTGCATCGTCAACTTTGTGAAACAGGTGGCTTCGGCGTCAACAGACATGACACTGGTCGATTAAGAGCTGTACGCACTCCAAGGCTGGAAGAAACCATCTTGAACATTGTGGCTGATAGACCAGAGTCAAGCACAAGAACTGTTGCACATGACGTAGGTGTGAGTCATCAGACTGTAGGCAGAGTGTTAAGCGAAAATCGCTTACACCCCTTCCATTTTCAGAAAGTACAAGCATTGAATCCCGCAGATTATCCTCTCCGCGTGAACTTCTGCCAGTGGATGATGCAGAAATGCGCATTGCAGCCGGATTTCGTAGATCATGTGCTATTTACAGATGAAGCCACATTTTCACGCGAGGGTGTCTTTAATGCGCACAATTCCCATGTGTGGGCAACCGATAATCCACATGCAACGCGTCCACATGCGTTTCAACAACGTTTCTGTATTAATGTGTGGGCTGGTATTGTGCACGACTTTTTGATTGGCCCATACTTGCTACCCACGCGACTAAGTGGCGAAAGCTATCTTATTTTTCTGAAGGAAGTGTTACCACAACTGCTGCATGATGTTCCGATCGCCATTCGTAACCGCATGTGGTTTCAGCACGATGGGGCGCCAGCACACTTCAGCATTAATGTTCGGAATTATCTGAATACCACGTTTGGTGCTCAATGGATTGGGCGTGGTGGACCAGTCCCTTGGCCGCCCCGATCTCCCGATTTATCGAGCCTCGATTACTTTTTCTGGGGACATTTAAAGAATCTTGTTTATGAGACTCCAGTTGACTCAGATGAGGATCTCGTCGCTCGCATATCTGTAGCTGCTGCAAGTGTGCGTGAAATGCCAGGCATCTTTGAACGTGTACGCCAATCGCTCCACCGACGCTGTCAAGCATGTATCGCTACTGGTGGACGCAATTTTGAACACTTAATGTAAATATGACAATTGTCAACAACGCTTTGAATAAAATCTTTGTTTTTCCTTTCGGCTGTCATTTCCCCTGTTTACGCCTCACCACGTCACTTGCGACTATACATTCCTATACAAAAAGTCATTGTTACAATGCCCTTGACCTACCCTAAAAGTTTGTACCATGAGTTTAGGACCACCCTGTATATGAACATTTTGCAGAAATTCACGCCTTGTTTGCTGATTATAACACAGACAATAATGTTAGCGTGGCGTGTTACGGGGAGAAGTCATTGGAAAAAAAAAAAGTTGAAATGATGACAGTGAAATTGTTTTCCTTTAAATCGACATTATTTGTCTTATTTCATTATAAAATCAAACAAAAAAAATTATTGGTGTTTTTTTTTTTTTTCAATGTTCATGTTGTAGTAACAATTGAATATAACGGTATATTAAGTTTCTAACCAAATAAAATTCGAAAATTATTAAACTTTTTTCATAAATCTTGAAAATAAGGTTTTGTCAACTATCTTTCTTACATTTACAGACTGAGAAATAGGTCGATTTATACTTCGATAAATACGATCTAAGGAATAATGTTGGATTCTAGAAATTAAAACCCATAGACTTATTAATATGGCAAACTGTTCGCAGCTAAAAAGCAATTGATATTTCTAAATATTTCAGGTCATTTAATTTTTAAACCAATAAATAAATAAATAACCAGCATAAACAATCGAAGTTCTTTCTTTTTCTAATCATCTCTTTAGAGAGCTATGATCGCATAAAGCAATGAAACTAGCTCACTCTTTTATTTATTTCAGCTATTTGCGGTACTTGATTCTTTGGAGAGAGCACTTTCGTATGTCACGTGATGTTTGTTTGAGCACGTCTTACCTAATAAACAAGTTTGTGAGGCCTGATCCTTTTGCCAACAAGAAGTAATTATTGTGCAAACGATTTCCGTTTAGTTGGTTCTTTCAAGATGTTTAGCCTAAAAGAAACTAAAGAGATAGCTTCACAAAAAGTAATTGTGAAAAGAGCAAGTTGAGGACCACATTTTAATATTGTCCCTTTGAACTTTTCTCCGATGTCACTTCAAAAATTAAATGACATATTTTAATGGTTTGGGGCAGAGGTTCTCACAGTGCAGGTCACCACCGACTGCTACGTGAAATTTGTGAACTTTTAGGGTCATTCCACAGAAAGTTAACCTCAGCCAAAGAAAAAAAAATACCGAAATGAAAAAAGTATCAAAAAATAAAAAAGAAATAAATAAATAAAAATCATACAACATGAGAAGTTTTGAAAAAATTGAAAAGAATTGTAATTATCATTGGGATTAGCCTTAATAAATAGTTTGTAGTGTGTTTTACTGCTTGTTATTCGATGGTTACGTTAGTCACGTTACGTTAGTCACACTCCATCTTGAGTAAAAGTGACACTTAAGACTAAAAAAATTCAGATTTAATAAATGTGTTATATGTCTTTAAATGCCAACTTTACACATTTTTCAAATATATCGTTCAATTTTTAACACTTGCTGAACTTTGAGAAATTTTGGCCTCACAACATGAGCATTCATTTTCAGCGTTGCAAAAATGTTACGTTAGTCACGCTGCTATTTTGCTTGAAAAAATATCTAATGTCAGTAATTTTGTTTTAAATTCTTAGCAGAAATGATACATAGATACCATGTACATTGTAAATCTACCAGCATAACTAAAAAATATTTTTTATCCTTTAAGTTACAAGTAAAAACAGTTACAAAATCATCTCTGAATGTTACGTTAGTCACGATGGAATGACCCTTTAGAACATGTGTCCAGTTTTCATGATTTACATTATTGTTTTAGACTGTGGTGGTAAAAATAAATGCAAAAATCAATGTAGAGGAAAATATATAGGGTAGATTTAGGGAAGACGCCGTAGTTTTTGACTTTGTTTTATACAATATAGGGCAATGGTTTTACTTTTAAAAATTCCAATTTATCCTCAAAAAACCCCAATTTTTGAAATCGTAATTCAACAATTGCAGTTTAGAGTATCTCCAGTGATGATTGAAGGAGGAGAAGATCATGCAGGGAGAAGATCATGCAGTTTAATAAGCGCTTCGAGCTCGGAGACTCTTCCCCAAAAATTTTCCGAAATTAAGGTCTTAGTTTTTCTAGTCATGCGTACTTTCAGACGGGGAGGGGGGTGGAGAAAGAGAGAATCGGGGACGCACTCTAAGTTTTCAGAAATGAAGTGTCCTACAAAAAGAAAGAGGGCAGTTGTAGACCATCTTCGTTGAGGTTAAATTGAGAAAGATACGCTTCGTGACTCTGCATCGAAAAACTTTTGAAACAAGAGGTTATTAAATGCAATTATAAACCATTTTCGTTAACCTGAAAAAAAAAAAACTTGTGTTCAGACATTTTTACCTAAAAATCACGAAATTTAATTAAAAAAAAAAACAGTAGGTATTTTTATTCAGCAGCGAATGACAACGTTAATATATCAAGATATCACTTTAATGAATTCAACAAAAGCCCAAGGGGGAGGAGGTTTTTCTCGAAGGATGAAACTACTTTTAAAGGCTCTCTTAAAATTCAATTTTGTACCTCCTTCAATATACTATTTACTTAAATTTTGCTTGAGTAATATGCGAGTAAAACGTGTTGATTTAATACAAAAAGAGATGATTTTAACTACATATTGCATCACTTGTATTTTGAGCGAAATATTCAAAATAATCAATTACAATCTAACAACTCTTTGCATACTCATAATCGCATCGTTTAAATACTTCCCTTATTCTTTTACGCAATACTATTGAATAAAAGAGTAACGTATTATTATAATTGATTATCTATTACTGAAAACAGAAAATATTTTTGGGGAGAGTTATGCCGAACAAAATGATTGTAGCTATTAAGTGAACAAATGTTTGATTCATTTCTTCTTTGGACACTCTTTCAGTTTCTCACCATTAGAATAAGTTCTTTTCAGGTTATCGTCTCTAGCACATTCCGTTCTCTCGAGTTATTGAAAGAAAAAGTTTTCCTGAAAAGGATGCACGTATTTGTTCTCCCATTTTATTACGGGGAATACGGAAAGAATGGCAACATCGAAGAACGCATCATTATATAGGATTTTCTTTGTACAGTCATAGAAAAAAAACGAAACAATCTGAATTATTGGGCTGCTATACTTGCAAAGAACAAAATAAAGGTGTCTTCTGACATGGATTAAAGTGTTCTTTAACACTACGTAAGTAAAATTTTGATAAGGGGACATATACAAAGTAAAATTAACACAAAGTCTGAATTTTCAAATGGGAACCCCTACATTTGGTTGCATAGTTAGACGCAGAGGTCCAAAAGTAAGCTGGGTACCAATCGGCATCACTTTAGGACCAGTAGAACAAAAGTTATGACCGACCAAAGATTTAGGGACTACCACCACATTTAAAATGCTACTTTCAAGGTCGAAATTTACAAAGAGTAGACAAATCTTATTTTTTAGATTAAATTACCTAAAGCTACTCGCAATAAAGCTTTTGCTTTTCGTAATTAATTAAAAATTCTCGGTTTTTGTTAAAAGTTATAATATTTTTTGAAACTTGGAAGAGAAAACCCTACTGTGTAGAGTTCAAGGGAAAAATGCAACCTTCTATCGTTTTGATATAGATGCATATTTTTAGCTACGCACTAACCCATGCAGCACACACGTTCAAGAAAGAGGTTACAACTTAAAAGTAACATCTTGTATTTATATTAACTACTGTATTAGGATTGGCAATAATGTTAAAACCGTTGCTCAGCATTAAAAAAAACGTCTAATCGTCACATACTATTCCGATTAACCTTCCGAGATACCACAGTTTTCTATGAAAAAATCAAGTGTCCACGTAAAAAGTTTTCTGAATTGCTACATGTTACGTGAAAGCAGACTTCTCACTAATATGCAAAATATTGGATTGTCTACCAGTTTAAAAATATACTCAGCAGTTTTATTGACAGTTTCGCTTTCAACATATTATTACTGTTGAAAACCAAATTAGTATATAAAAACGCTGAGCACGTTCTGCAACTGGTGGATAAGCATATTCCTTTTTCTTTCTATGGAAATTCCCTGCTATTGTTTCAGTTTGCACAGTTGTATATGGTCCCTAAAAATGGTTCTTTTAGCATATCGTAAAAACTACTGGATATTTTGAGCTTCCATTTTGGATTCTCCTTTAAAACCCATTCTAGATTGCTTCTCCATCAAAATATTATATGGTTCCAGATCATCATTTTTTTAAATATTAATTTTATAATTCATAAAACAGTCAAAATTTTATCTGAGAGGAAGTAAATGACGTTTTTATTGTTGGGTTGGTTCATATTTTGATATAAAAAACAAAAATTGCCGTACCTATCGTGGTTTATATGCCCAAGTATCAATATTATTTTTACCATTACGGGACAGTTTTTTCTCGGTTCAATTGTAAAGCAACGGCTGGAGCAAATTTTAAACGATTTTGTATATGAAGTATAATGATGTTGCTGATCACAAATATGCAATAAAAAAAGGGTTTTTTTATAGAAAATTTTAACGTTGATGCCGATTTTATATAAAGACGACCCCTTAACAACACTTTACTAATAGACATTTGTGGAGCACATTATTCCTGAAAAAATAACATATTACACGTGTCTCTAGTATTAATAGTCTTTAAATACGAGCGAGTGTACCTTTTTATTTTCACAAAATCTACCTTCACTTAGCTGGAAAACACACTTGGCTCCTGCCGCAGTATCGATAACCCTGAATATTCTTGTCCTCGAATACGAGCGAGTGTTTCGTTTTTTTTTTTTTTTTTTCTATAACTGTACAACGTACTTACACACACACACACACACAATGGGTATTTTTTTTTATTCTACACTGCAAAAAATGTATGTTGTTTTTAACTTATAATACAGCTAATTTTATAGTAATAAACTGTAGAAATAACTAATTTTACACTAATAAACTGTAAAATTGCTAATTTTTGTGTTTATTACCGTGCACTTTAGAGTTTTAAACTGAAACCTCCTCTTCCTGTATTATACTGTTGTTTTTGCAATATAATGCAGTTAAATTTTACAACAAGAAACTAAGATTAAAATTGCTAGTTTTACAGTGTATTACTGTACATTTTACAGTTTTAAATTGGAACCTCGGCTGCCAGTATTGTACTGTAAAAACAACAGTTCATTTTCTGCAGTGTACCAGATACGTTATTGACAGCATTTAGGCACATTATCTGTCCATTATTTTCCAGGTAGGTCTATGACTTTTTTACAGTGTACAAACATGAGTTATATCACTTCAGGTATACCTTTTCCAAATTGGTTCTGAATCACGCTCGTGAACGTTAGAAATATGGAACAATTGAAAGCAACTAGGCAGCTATTTGCTTGCCTATGTTCAGAAACCTAAAGTTTCTGAACTCTTCAGGGATATTCCAGCTTATATGCAGGAAGGTTGCTAACTTCTAGCAAGAAACTTTTCAGTTTTCAAAATATATGTTATTGGCAGCATTTAGGAATGTTAACTGCCCATTATCTTCCAGGTAGGCCAGAATTTTTATGCAGTGTATATGCATTAGTTATATCACTTGAAAATTGGTTCTGAATCCCGCTCACGGACATTAGAAATCTAAAATAAATAAACTTAAGGATCATTCCATAGTGACTAACGCAACATTCAGAGCTGATTTTGTAACTGTTTTTACTTGTAACTTAAAGGATAAAAAATATTTTTTAGTTATGCTGGTGGATTTACAATGTACATGGTATCTATGTATCTTTTCTGCTAAGAATTCAAAATAAAACTATTGACAGTAGATATTTTTTCAATCGAAATGGCATCGTGACTAAAGTAGCATTTTTGCAACCCTGAAAACTAATGCTCATGTCGTGAGGCAAAAATTTCTCAAAGTTAACCAAGTGTTAAAAATGGAATGATATACACTGCTCGACATTGAAAATGCAACACCAAGAAGGAGTGGTCAGAAATTCATGCAAATTTTACCGTAGACGCACGTCACTGAGTTATGCAAATGACATGAAATGCGCAGCTCTCCGACGCACGTGAAGTAAGATATAAGAGAATGAAGTTGAAAAGTGGGCTATGTTCATGTTGGTTTTTCTGCCAGACTAATTATCGGAGAAATTTGGTTTTTGTCTCGAAGGATACGTGTGATAGGAGGAAATGCCACGCCGTCCTCAACGAAGACACTTCCAGCATATAGACGACTTTACAAGGGGTATGGTGATCGGACTTAGAAGGGGAGGTTGGTCCATACGTCAAATTCAGCTGATACCCACATGGATGCAAGCACTGTGCATCGGCTGTGTCGGAGATGGTTGGAAAGCGGAAATGTAGCCACATTGAGGGGTGCAGCCAGAGTGACGTCAGACCGCTTGGATCGACGGATTCACCGACAAGCTGTGGCGGCCCCGCAAGTCACTTGTACGTCGATTCTGCAACACGTGCAAGGTACCCTGGATGTTCCTGTGTCGTCCAGAATCATTTCCCGTCGACTGGTTGCATGTGGCCTGCAATCACGGCGCCCGCTAAGAAGACTGCCATTGACCTCACAGCACAGACTCCAACGTTTGGAATGGTGCCGGACCACAGCGACGTGGATGGCAGAATGGCAAACCGTAGTGTTCTCAGATGAATCCCGCTTCTGTTTGTCCAGCGATAGTCATCGCATACGTGTGTGGCGTCGACGTGGAGAAAGATCGAATCCGGCAGTAACTGTGGAACGCCCCACAGCGCGACAACGTGGCATAATGGTTTGGGGCGCTATTGCATACAATTCCGTATCACCTCTAGTTCGTATTCGGGGCACTATGACGGCCCAACGATATGTAGATAATGAACTGCGGCCGGTGGCAATCCCCTACCTTCAGGGTCTGCCAAATGCAATTTTTCAACAAGATAACGCCTGGCCTCACAGTGCTCGAATCAGCCAACATGCTCTACGAGGTGTACAGATGCTTTCCTGGCCACCATATTCTCCTGACTTGTCACCAATCGAAACATGTGTGGGACGTGATTGTACGCCGTTTGCAGAACCTGCCACTGCCTCGTTCAGAGGACGAACTGTGGCAAATGGTTGAAAGGGAATGGAGTGCCATCCCTCAGGACACCATCCGCAGGCTTATTGACTCCATGCCTAGACGTGTTTCTTCGTGCATCGCTGTCCGCGGTGGTCCTACTTCTTACTGAGCCGACGCTGTTCTCGCTCTAAATTTTGCTTATTTATTTTGAAATAAATATCACTTATTGTTCCATGCTGTCTCTGTCTTCTTACCAAATTTCATCAATTTCTGACCACTCCTTCTTGGTGTTGCATTTTCAATGTCGAGCAGTGTATATGAAAAATGTGTACAGTTGGCTTTTAAAACACAAAACACCTTTATTGAATCTTAATTGTTTTTAGTCTTAAGTGTCACTTTTACTCAAGATGGAGTGTAACTAACGTAACCATCGAATAACAAGCAGTAAACACACTACAAACTATTTATTATGGCCAATCTCAGTGATAAAAAAAATCGAAAAAGTATTGTAATTAACTTCTTATATTGTATGATTTTTATTTATTTATTTAGTTATTGGTACTTTTTTCACTTCGGTATTTTTTTTTTTTTTCAGCTATGGTTGAAATTTCTATGGAATGACCCTTAACAAAAGAAACTTTATTGTACAGGAAATTTAATATTTTCCATATGAAAATCACTTCCATTAAAGATGTAGAAACCAATAGTGAATGCTTAAAAGAGAAATTCAATATTTTATTAACCATTGTTCCCACAAAAAGAGTTCATTATTCTATTACTCTCTCTATTTCATTATGAATAAAAGGATTCTAAGATGCGTTCACAATGGAATTGGGAAAAGTTATTTTTCGATTCTCGAAATTACTTTTTTTTTATCTTAGCAAGTAAAACCGATTGTGCTAAATAAATATTTTTTGACTCTGTTATTTTATTCGGTAGTTAAGATCTCGAAAAGTTTTTCAATTACTAAGCACAAACGTCTGATTTCTAAATAAAATTGTTTTGTTTCCCAAATCTATTGTCACTTCAATTGTTCTGCACTTATTACTATGGCTCTTTCTAATTATAAGTAGTATTATTAATTTTAATGCTTTACAATTTAGACAATTACTTTTGATATAACCAGCCATTTATACGCAATTTAATTGGACATGGATACCTTTGTCTCAAATAACGTTTAGAAACCAGAAAAATGATTGAAATTAGTTTTGCATCGGACATATAGGACATATTTCAATAACGCATTTAATTTTTATTTGCATGCTTCGTTAATTGTTTCTAAACGGGTATTTTAGTAAAACTGTATAAACGACATAATTACAATTTTAAAAATGTATCTGAATTTACTACGAGTAGATCATATATACGGTATTTAGTTATAACTATTCCTGAACAAGCACAGAACCTGGAATGGAAACTCTTATATTCTCTTTTTAATCAAAACTGGAATCCTATAATAATAAGTCCATTTGATAATGTGCAATAATATAATTAAACCAATAAATCTCCAGCTTTTCGTTTGAAAAGTATTTTTTTTTAGAATTGAAGAGTTTGTCCATATTGTTTGCTGTCTATTTCAAAATTCGTTTTGAACACTGTGATGAAAGTTTGTAAAACAAAAACCAAATACATTTCAAAGTAGCAAAAAAAATTTTTTTTTTTGTAAGAAAAGACTTTTCAAGTTATTATTTTTCAATGTTATTAAATTGTCTAACTTATGACTTTCAATGCACTTATGATTAATACATACTTTTTTTTTTCTTTTCAAGTTGTACATCACATATCAGTATCAACTAAAAAAAATCTCAAGAAAATTTGTAATTTAAAAAAAATACCCAAAACATTAGCTCTGCAGCAATAGGTATTGTTGTTTTTTTCTTCTTTTTTAAATTGAAGCTAAATTTATTTTGCTACATATATAATAACATTAATAATTTTGAATTATAATACTTAAAATGTTTAATTTAGGAGTTTTGTTATTAAAAGATTTTCTAGATCGTAGATTTTACAAGTATTTTGTAGACCTAAATTATTTTAAACTCAGACTTTTTCCTTAATTTCGATTTTACTCACTTTGAAATGAATATTGAGTGGATTTTAGATCTATTTGCAAGTGCATGTAATTCATTCGAAATATTAGTTTTCACCAAATCGAAGTTAATTGTAACAAGTTTCACATTTATACTTGCGCATTGAGCATCTCCTCTTTCGTAGCATTCCGATTGTCATAAAAGGAAATTCAATTGTAATTTGATCTTAACCTTAATTCAGTCTAAAGAAATGATACACTGTAACAAATGAATGTTGTTTTTAGAGTATACAGGGTGCCCACAAATAACTGACGGTTCAAAAAAAATTTAATACTGTAATACAAATTTTTCTATGATGATAAAATAAACGTTGAATGAAAGTAACATCATTTTTAATCAATTTTTAAGTAAAGGTTTCTATTCTTGCGCATTTAACTGTAACTACAGATGGTAATCTTTCTGGAAAGGCTTCTGCAGCGGCACGCATCTACAGAGCCAAGCTTTCCCGAGCACATTTTATTAATTTTTTTATTCGTACACTTCGCTTTTTCCTCCACTATGCCTTACTTCTACACTACCTGTTTCTTTAAACAATTTTAAAGTTTTTTCAATTAATTTCTTTGACACATTTTATATAATACTTCTTTTTTTTTTAAATAAAACAATTCCGCTTACCTTGTAAATGCAGTTCGAGAATTAAACGGCTTTTAGCATCCGTCTTGATAATGCAAAGAATGAAACGAATTTTAATTCAATGTATCGTCTTGACTATTGCTCATACTATTTAACTAAATCTATTAGGTGTTGCCAACACTAAAAAGCATCTTGAATGTAAATTATGCACGAATAAATTTTGCCGTCAGTTATTTCTGGGCATCCTGTAATACAGCTAATTTTGCAGTACTTTTACAGTAATAAACTGTAAAACTGCTAATTTTACAGTAGTAAGCTGTAAAATTGCTAGTTTCACAGTTTATTACTGTGCATTTTGCAGTTTTAAACTTTAACCTCTGCTGCCAGTTTTACACTGTTGGTTTTACAGTATAATACAGCTGAAGGGAAAGGGGGAAAAAGATGAAAGTGCCCAAAAAGTGATTTCGAGAAAAATGAAAAACAAAGTTTGATTTCTATTAACTCCCTTTGTAGTTAATAGAGTCTTCATGCACATTTCGGTCGATTCTCGTCTTTTTTCCCTCTTGCTGTTCTATCAGATGATATTACTCCTCCATAGCCCCTAGATAGCGCTAATATCTCAGAATCGACGAAAAAGTGACTTTCATCCCCCCCCCCCCCATGGCCCTTCAGCTATTTTTATGCTAATAAACTGTAACATTGTTAATTTTACAGTAATAAACTGTAAAATTGCTAGTTTTGCAGTAAAAAAACCGTAAAATAGCTAGTTTTACAGTAAAAAACCGTAAAATATCTAGTTTTATAGTTCATTACAGCGCTTTTACACTTTTAAACTGAAACCTCTTCTTTCAGTATTATACTGCAAAAGCAATAACTTATTATTTGCAGTGCACACATTGCAGACCGTTTACTGATATTTTAAAGATTTATGTCGCCAACTCATGAGATAACCTATAAATGCAATTAAAAGGAGACGTAAAATCCAGTGCCAGTATTGCGATAGCTAGCAAGACTTTCATATAACCAACAGTAAAATAGATTCGTAAGATAAATTTAGAAACTTTTCAGATTATTTTGGATTCTGCGGAAAAAGTATTTATATTTTGATTTCATTTTAGTGTTTGTTGTTGTTGTTTCTGAAAACACTCGGGAACAAAGGGTGCATACACAATGTAAAATTTTCTAAAACGTGACAAAAACCACCCCCACTTATATACCAATACATTGATTTCTCAAAGTCGGGGGGGGGGACTTTGGACCCGTCATTTAGGGGGTCAGGGGGAACCCCCCTGCTCCCATAAATGACGGCCCTGTCTTTATCAAACATAATCTATTTACAATCACTTTAAAGATATTGAACTTTGGTTAAATGAAAAAAAAACCAATAAATTTCTTATTGTTACATGCATAGAACGATTTGTTATCCAAAACCAACGTTGATAATACGAAATAAATTCTGAGAATGTATTGAATTTGTACTAGGAAAGATGAATAATTCAAACGCAAATGTAAATAACAAATCCTGGAATATTCCGTTTGCATTTCGGGGTCTTAACCAGACAAGGTTTTGTAGGCTTACGGAATACGGAATGAATTTAAATTTAAAGAAGGAAATAAAGTCTGTAAATTAACATTTAAATTATTTCTAATATGTTTTGCGCACAAACACTGACGAGAATAATTTATTAAGGATTAATGCATACAGTGGTCGCCGCTTATTTGAATTAAGTTTGTTCTAAACTGTTTCTATCCAATAAAACGGCTGATTCAAGCGGTTAATTCAATAAAACTGGATTTTGTTCTGTGTTTGGAGATTTGATTCATTTAAACGGCGGATTCAATTAACCGGCTTTAAATCTATCCACTTAAAAAGAGAACAACTAAGATATTTCTATAGAAAATATAAACAACGTTCTTTGGCATAAACAGTGAACGGTGGGTAATTAAATCAGCTGCTTTAACAAATCAAATCTCCAAATACAGAACAAAATCCAGCTTTATTGAACTAGCCGCTTTATTGAATTGCAACTGTTTAGACCAAATGTGATTAAAATGAGAGACGGCCACACTGTAAAAAATGAACGTTGTTTTTACAGTATAATACAGTTAATTTTATAGTAATAAACTGCTAAAATTACTAATTTTACAGTAATAAACTGTAAAACTTCTAATTTTGCAGTTTATTACTGTGCATTTTACAGTTTTAAACTGGAACCTCTGCTGCCAGTATTATACTGTAAAAACATCAGTTCAGTTTTTGCAGTGCAAAGTACTATTTTTAACTCCAATGAAAAAGAACTAATCACGAGAGCAAAATTCACGTCACACTCCCACAGAATTGAACTTTGCCGGGGGGGGGAGGTTGATTGCTCATAATAGTCTTTACATGCACAAAAATTATTGTAATAGGGTTAGAAATGTGTTTTGAAACCAAAAACTTTTGAAGAGTCAACCCCCAAATCCTTCCATTCTCTATTCTTGTTTCACTGATTATGCTCATTTTTTTACAATCCAATGAATTCCAAAATATGTCGTGCACAAATCTGGGAAATCTTTAATACATCAAGAACTTTGTTGTACTTGTTATTAAGATAGAAGACAATTACTGATTTTGTGAGCTTTGAAGCATTTTATTCGAATGATGATATTATATAGTTTTTAGATAAAGCTATTGTTTTTATTCTTGCGCCAAGAATATCCATAAAATATCGAACATCTTTAAATATACACAAAATGATTTCATTGTCTTTAAACAGGATTTTTATTTCTCTTTCTGAAAAATTCAAATAAAAAGAAAAGTTTAAGATAAAACGACATGCATAGTTAAAATCGAAAAGAAGTACTAAAACTGTATAGCAATATTTAATACGCAAAAAATACTATCAAAAGATTTTACCCTACAGATGTCATGTCAATCGCCATTGTTCCCTTAGACTGCGACGGTGTTACAACTAGCTTAAAGACCGACGCTAATAACATATTTATTTCGCAGGGCTGAAAAACTTATATGTAGAATTATTCGGTAATTTCATCGCATCCAAAAAGAAGCAATATAAAATTCTGAACATACAAATAAATTTAAAGAGAAAAACATAGTTTTGAACAGTTAACAAGCATTTCAGTGGTTCAGAATGCGGTAACCAAAGGTTCATTTCACTAAAATAAACTAGTCAATTCAAGAGCCATTCAAATTTAAAGAGGACCAGCCAATCACTATCGATTCATCATCAAAGTGGGCAAACCAATCACTGCCCGTTAATAATAAAAGTGTCGAACCATTCAGTGTCCATTCATGATAAAAAATTTGAAACAAATCACTGCTCAGTCATGATAAAAGAGGACAAACCAATCACTTCCCATTCATGATCAAAGTGGGCAAACAATCACAGCCTATCTACTTATATTAAAAACTAAGAATCTTTCATCTTTCTTTCTATGTCACGTTTCTTTCTCCCGAACGCCAATGAACCGAAAGTCGAAAAATTCACCAATAGATTGGTAATTTTTCAGCCTTCATTAGTTTTAATTTATATAACTACACGATTTTAATTTACGAAAATATTAATTAATAAGTATTCAAATTTAAAGCGATTTGTCCTAAATGATTAAATATGAAATCCATTGCTACAAAACAGGGTTGATATAAAAGAGTAATAATAATAATAATGAGAGTTTTGAATGAAGTCATAACTGAATCAAACATGAAACTCATTAGCTGGTTACGTATGTAGTATTTTTAAAATCTTATGAACATTAAATTATATCAAATAATATAACATCAGAATGAGGTAAAAGATAGGGGGGGGGGGGTTATACATCAATATGCTACACGAAGCTAATCCAGCGCTCTGGCAGATAGTTTCTGTTAAAAAACGAGAAACCAATCTCTGCCCATTCATGATAAAAGAGGACAATTTATAATCAAACGACGGACGCGTCGTTGTATTGACGAGTAGAGAAAATAATGATGCACTTAGTAAGTTCTAAAATTACACAGGCCGTTGGGAGCTTATACAAGGTTGAATACCCCGCTGCCGCCCTCTTCCCGCCTTGCCATACTTCTGTACGCAGGAAAAACGACTGCTTTCTCGTCGTTTCAATTATTTGAATTGCCTAAGCTATAAATATTTTTAAAGTATTTAAAATTTATTGTTAGAAAACATTAAGTAGGGGAGAGTGGTAATGAATGGGCCATGGTGATGAATAGGCCACTAACAAAATATGAAAAAGTATTTGCATGAATTTTTTTTTTTATGCCACCAATAGATGTAGCTATTTGTTCTACTAAACTCATCCAATATTCATTCGTTTGCGCTGAGCCATTTTCAAACTAGAGTGGTATGGTCAAGAATCTGACTGAAAAGTAAGTTTTTCACTTTTTAGTAAAACATTTCCTAGCTAAAATGTACCAAGTATTTCACTGCATACATATGGATAAGCTAGTCTTTCCATATCTATAAACTAATCTTAAGATGTATTTTGATGTTATCTAAATTCAATGTACTCAAAAAACCTAAATGTATTCCAAAAGTATAGGTGGGGATGAATGGGCCACTATGTCATGGTAATGAATGGGCCACCTAAATATTGTTTTTCTTCCTTTTCTTTGGATTTTCGCATTAATATGAAACACAACTGACTGTCATAGATAAAGATTACTGGCGTCAAAATAGGTTTGTAGTAACTTCTAAATATAATTTGCAGATCTAATATTATATTTCTATAGTACAATAGACCTCTGGTCGCAGTGCGTGGCTTGAAAAAGCCACCTCTCTCCTTCACATTATATTCCTCACAGTACGGTTTCATTTTCTTTCTTGGTAACTTAAGCTAGATATTACTTATTCCCGATGTCTAGTAAATTAAAAAAAAAATTGAATTTTGACAATTTTGAAAATGAAGATGAAGTTTTTGAAAGTGATTTTAATATCATTTCTGAAGTATATAAAATTTGTTAAATCATAGTGTGTATTATCTGTTATTTTTTTATATATATTTGATGTTATTTATTTCTTACAATCTCATTATTTAGTCATTTTTCTGCTACAATTGGTATGCATCAGTTTTATTTTAATTGCATCAGTTTTGATGTTTATATAATTTTAAATCAGTATGATTTTGTATCATCATGTCAAGTGCCACATTTATTTTGTCATATTCAGCAAATAAAAGATTGAATCCACATGTTTTCATTGAATTCATTTAGTGGCCCATTCATTACCTTCGATGGCCCATTCAACCCCATAGGTGGGGTTGAATGGGCCAAATTTCAAAATTTTTATTTTCTATTATAATTCATTATAGACAGGTGCTAATCCAACTTTTATGACTTTTTTAGATGGCCAGATAAGTAAAGTAAGTAAAACATCAATTTAGAGTTAAAACAAAGTGTTAGAAAAAATTACAAAAATTCAAAACCAAAAAGTGGCCCATTCATTACCACTCTCCCCTACTTGCTTTATTCCATTTTTTATGCAACTTCATTTTTTTTTTTTTTTTGCAATACAGTTATTTTTACGAATTAAAACTTGATATAAATAGACATTTAAAAATGAAATTTATTTGCTGATTGGTAGCTATTTTAGATTTTCAAAGAATTGTGATTGCGCAAACAAACTGAAAACATTAATTTTTCAACGAAAAAAATGCCGCGGAATTAAGGATAAATAAAATTAAAAAAACATGTGGCCCATTGTAGAAATATAATGCGACAAATTGAATTCTAATTAAAAATGTCTTAGAAGTAGATTTTCAAAAAAAAACAAGTAAATAAACGAAGAGGGACATTTGAGAGACAACATTAATTAGAAATCCCTCAACAAATGCTTTTCAAGATTGAAACCTAATTATAATTAATTATTTAAAAATGAATAAAAGTATTGTACGTAGTTTTGTATTTTAAAATAGAAAGAAAAAAAACATCGCATTTAGTCAAGAGGAAAAATGATAGAAGTCTAAGGATATAATTAACGCTAGTAATCTAAGTTGTTGATTTTTTTCTTTTTAATTGAATCAGGAATAGCGGTTATAATTAAAAAGATAGCGGTAATTGAAAAAAAAAGGTTTTTTAAAAAATGCTGTAGAAACGAAGATAATATGAGCATTACGTTTACAAAAAGTACCAGAACTAAAACATGTCTCAAATTTTAGTTTACACAAAAATGATTCTTCGTGGTAAAACACTTTTGTAAAGTCAGTATTTTCCTTAGACATATTTTTTTTTCCTTTGAAGGCAACAGTAGCGGTGGAATTTTCTAGCCTATCCGTTCTCAACTAATTGGGAGGGGGAGGCGATAAAGAGAACCCCACCTTCTGAAACATCTAAAAGATGATCTAGATACTATGTCATAATGAAAAAAGCTGTGTGTTATTTTTCTCTTTTTTTTTGTTACAGTTTTGTTTCAGAATTAGTGTTTGTTGTGAATGAATGTATAGTAAGGCCCCTATATAGACGAGCCGACGCATCAAGATTAAGTTTCACCACTTTGGATCCAGCTCGTGTTATGTCTTCTCTGGTGGTTGATGAATGGTTGTCTTTTCTGGCAAGTTGTCGCGTTTTAACAAATTTTCAATGAGAGCAATTACTAGCGGAACGTGAATTTGGCATAGCTTGGCACTGTCAGAAATTTTTCTCTGGGAACCCTAATGAAAAAGTGAAAGTAAAAGTAATGAATTGGATCCAAAGTGGTCGAACTTAAGCTTGATGCGTCGGCCTGTATTTATAGCGGCTATAATGTGTAGTACTGTCCGTCTGTGAATACCGCGCCTGGCACTCGCGAACAGTTCAACTAAAAAAAAAGGGTAAATAGGTTGTTGGTGATAACTTTCCAAAGGTTCTAATTTAAAACTTGCATTTGCTATATCCGTTTGACATATTCAACTAAGCTATGTTGTTGAAATTAGCATCGTTCCACGTTGCGTGATACTGTTCAAAATGCTTTTTATTATTCTTTCCCTTATTGTTATCTTACCTAACACCCCTATTTTGGTACGATCACATAAGACCTGACGCATGCGTAAATAAGCGGAAAGTTTTACCTAAGAAGATCAGAGAGTAGAGATTAACACTGGTTTCGATAGCTGAAACTCAATCAGGAATTACTTAAATGTGTTCTAAAACTCCCTAATGGGAAAATTGAGAAGGTTTATGTTTCGTTTCTCTTGTAGCCATACTAAGCAGTTGAAGTCAGCAAATGTAAGTTGTTCCTATTTATACCCAATGTAACGAGAAGAGGCGGCTCAAAATAAAATTAATTTCCCACTCTCCGCACTTCTCATCTAATGGTTGTCATAGTTAAGGGGTTACAGTACCTCAAAAATGACCAAAAGACCAAAAAAATTTTTATTGCTTATTTCAAAAGTAAAAGTTATTTAAAACACTCAGAAAAAAACAGCATTGTTCTAGCTAAATTATTTAAAAAGTTATGAGTGACTTTAGGGCATACATGCTATGTGTTCTAATGGAAAAGCCAAACTTTAAAGTGCTTTTTCTCGGTGATCAGTTTTTAGTGTTTCTATGTTACTAGAAATGCTAAGGAATTTTTTCTATTAAAGATATAACTTTAAAGCAATATTTTTTGCACTCAGGATAATATATTTAACAAAACTGTGCATTGAATAAGCGTTTTATAAATTACAAAAATTTTTAGAGTTTGTCAAACCTCGAAGAACAAAATTTTCTAAGATTTTTTTACATAAAAGGTCACAAAATATTTTCTAATCAAAATATAAGAAAATGAATGCACAGATTTGTTGAGGTTCTCCTTGTGATCATTTCGCAAAAAGAAATTTTGAAATTAGTGCAGAAACAAAAAAGCCTTAGGGTTTTAAAAAAACTGAAATTTTCTTACATTTTTCAAATTTTCAAAAAAAGTTTTCAAAATTTTTGATGTTCGAAAATAAATTATTGATTTTTAAACAAGTGCAGAAACAAATATTTCAAAGAATTAACTTTTTCACTTAAATTAAAGAAATTTGTTAGAAAGGTACTGTAACCCCTTAAAGCGCTATGGACTTTTTTCCCACTTATCTTTTGCATCAATGGTTAAATGCAAACGGTTAAAATTGCTTTATGTGTAAACTATTATTCTATTGAAAAATCAACGTTAATAAAGCACAACTTAATCTTTAAAAAATTGCTTCAATAATGTATGACTAGATTTGTTAGGAAACGTTGAGAAACAACAGAGACATGAGGATATAAATAAAAACGTAAGCATAATTCGATAAACATAAAAGAAATGAAATGCCTCAAAGACAGTGCATAAAAAAAAGTGGGGCTGTTTTCTTCCGTACGGTTTCTATGGAGACGACGCAAACTTTCTAAACTTGATACGCCTATTTTAAAGTAACCAATTATAGTAACAGTGACTAACAACATACATGGTGTATTTGGAGTAAAGACTCGAACTAAAATTTATACGACGGGTTGCGATTTCCCTTTCTTAAAAGTAAGCTGAGGTGAGTGCGCCCCGTGTAATTCATTTTTCATTCTGCTTGTAACTCCTATTTTCAAATCACTCTTTATTTACATTCCTCATACACTTCTAATAAATTCCAATATTCGTGCATTTATTTCGGAAACTTCTGATAAGTTATGTTCGAAAGAACGGAACAATGAAGAGTGTACTTGAAGTACTCCAAGCAGCATTGTTTTATGTAAGAACTTTAAAATCGTGTGTCAAAGCAGCCGCTAGGTGATTTGGAATTCTAAAATGAACTGTTGCAGACCGTTTAAAAGGCTGGCGAAGCTTAAAATCTGCATTTGGTAGAACTGCTGTGATTTGTCATTCTTTAGAAGGAACACAGAGAGTTTAGGCAAAAGTGATGATGGTGTAAGAGAAATGTTTTTAAAATCTATCAAAGGTAAATTTTACTAGCTGAAGAAATTAGTAAAACATTTTAATTTCCAAAAATTCCATTCACTTTATATAAGAGTAGTGTCTAATTCATTCCCATAGGCAAAATTGAAATGAATCATAGTTTTTGAAAAACATCTTACAGATGGTTTCCATTTAAATATTAACTTCGTTAGATGCAACCAAATATAAAAACCTAAAATATCTTGAGTAATTAAATATTACAGTGAACACTCACTTATACTCCGCCTCATGTATGCGCCTGTGTCACTTATACGACGATTTTGCATCGTCCCAACACATTCACTAGCAAAATAATGATAGTATCATTCGTTTATGCGTCGCTCTAAAGATAAATATTTCACTTATGCGCCGAATTTTCCCTAAAATGTAAAAAAAAAATAATTTATTTTCTTTAAAAAATAAGCATTTTTCTTCACTTTCCTCTTTAATCTATCACCTTCATTACTCACGGAAGGCATTCTTTCCGCATGAACTAGAGTTTAGAGCGGGACAATTATCTGTTATGTATCGTTTTAAAGGGCACAGTTTGTAATTAGGTATGCTACAATTTTTGTTTTCTATTTTTTTTCATTGTAGTTACGTTACAGTAACTGCCAACCGGTTGTAATATATGTCCCCTTTCTATGGAAACATTCTTATTCATTCTCCCATTAGAACCTATGTTGCGTTTTAGTCCTTTAAATAGGCTTGTTCACGTCTTTCTCACTTATGCGTCTTTTTCTGTTGGTCCCTTGGGCGACGCATAAGTGAGAGTTCACTGTATATAATACTATGAAAAGTAAAAAGAAAAAAAATGTTGGGTACAACTTAATATATAATGAAAACATATTGATCATGTATACATAATCTAATCATACAAAACGAGAAGACGAAGAAAAATTATTGATCAGCACTCGTCTTCACTTGCTTTATGCATAAAAGAAAATATTTAATTTCCGTCAAAAGCTTCTGTTTAAGTATATCTCAATTTTCCGCGATATATATAACTCCCAGGCTGCCAGTGCTTTTATTCAGTGAGTAAGCATTTCCACCAGTAATTCAATTTACTGAAACTCATCTGAAAGTGCATGGGAGAGCTTATGGGGTTAATTAAGAAAAATGACGTTGTTAATTACCGTATAATAACACTTCTCTCGTTACTTTCACAAAGTTTATGAGAATAGATGGAAAGGATTAGTTGCACGCAGCATCGCATAAAGTTTGATTTTTTACAGAACTCAAAAGACGAATTAAAAATTTATTAGTTACTTTTGTAGCACTGAGTTCTATTTCGTTGAAAGCGTTTTCGAAACTAATTTATGGAACTAAAATATTTTAATACATTGAATAAGGAAAAGTGAATTGAAGTATTACAGTCACTTATATGTAACATTAATGCAGATAAATGCTTATAGCATTTGCCAATCATGTTGCATATATTTGATTGTGCCTCAGAATACAATTGTCAAAAATCAGAAATAATTTTAACCCCTTCGGCCCTGAATTTTTAATTGGGTAGATAAAAAATCAATGAGTGGTTATATATGCTATAATGCATGTAAATATGTTAAATACGTAATATTACGAAATTACGGAACTAAATAAAAAGTGTTGTAATAGTTGGACACCAGGCTGTTATTAAGTCAAAAAGAGAACATTTATTTCCAAGTATATTTACACTAATTTGGTGTGAAATTTTTTGAAACAATTCCTTTGCGTATGAAAACATAGATACACTTCACATTTTCCCAATAAGAAGTTGCTTTATAGGTGCAACCTTCTAATTTGCATCTCCGATGTTTCGAACTTCTCTCAATCATGTGATTTATTAAATCATACCTCACATCTCCACAGGGTCTAACAGCTGGGTTTAATTTTTTCTTTGCTGGTTTTACAACAGAACTATTTCCTGATCGCCTCCCACGTTTAGTAGAGGCTGTTTCTCGTTTTGCGAATGCCAACGTTTTTGCTACATTAAACGTGAAATCGAGCAAATCCATTTGATTTTTACGTGTAATTCCTAAAGAAGAAGTATCCTGTTTGTACTCTAACCAAGAGTTTGTTATAGACATACTGAAATAGTGGAATCTTCCTCTTCATCAGTATCAAGTGCGAGAAATCATAATTTGATGGCTGCCATTCATCATCAGACCCGTCTAAGTCTACATCTTCTAAATCAGAATCATCCAGACTATTTGGGCACTGATTGGCTTCCTTCGAGGACAACATTTTGCTTCGCATATTGGCTAAGGAAATAAAATTGCATTTCAGTGTGCGTAATTTGATATAAACAGACAATATTATGCATCTAATTATGCAATAAATTCCTTAAAATATAAAAACTATAGTCATGAGGAAATAATTTAACAGAAAGTATTGTTTTGTTTTAAAACAAAACATGATTTTAGCACTACTAAGCACCTGATGTACTATTAATAGAATATGAAGAAGAATGTGCCATGTTTTTTATTAAAAGTACTGAATTGGTCATAAAGAGTCTATTTGGTTCTGTGGAATTTTCATTAGGTGCAGGGAATTACATAGAATAGCATTTTGAGAAGTAATAAAAACTGCATTTACCTTTTTGCTGCAAATGGTGAGAAACCGCCATTATCTTCTCTGCAGAACACATGCTGAAATCTACTGAGCAAAAATGGTACCATATATGAATTCTTACATGTATTATGAGTAAGCCACTGGATTTTGAAGTTAAAATTCTTAAAAAGGAAGAATGTAGAGCATTATGAAGATTTGTTTTAATAATAGAACGCCAGGGCCGAAGGGGTTTTAAACTTATGAAACATAAAACTAATTTTAATATAATACATTTGAGATAAAACATTAATTTAACATATAAATTCAAGACACTCATGTCGTTCGCAAAAAACTTGATTTTAAAACGAGTAATTGTACAGACAAACCCGCTTAATGGAATAGCCATTTTGCCAAGAAAAAATATTCTAATAAGCGGAATATTCCATTATTCGGGATGAAAATAATGCATTGCGATGGTTTGGTACATTGGAAATGTATTACATTAAGCGGGATATTTCTTTAAGCGATATTCTAATAAGCGGGCTCGACTGTAGCTTAATTTTTTTAAACATCTGAGAGGAACGCTGCCTCTTCAGTTTCTTGAAATCTTTGAGCTTCAGAGACATTTATTCAAAACCTTCCCACGTAGTTACGCTCTGTTTGTTCAAGGATTTTGCCACATGAAGTCTGAATGACTATTTCCTACCTATTAAAAAAAACATGGAAGTTCCCTTGAGCAAAATATTTTAAATCTGTAACTTTCCGGAATTGTGAGATCTAACTCCTCATCCTAATGAGATAAACCGTGATAAATAGTTGAACTTGTTTTGACTAGAAGAGTTAGGGGGGGTGGTGATTTCTCAAACGGTTTCCTGCGTTCCTTTTTTCATCCTTGTAATAAGTTTGAATTTGCACAGCAGAACAAAGTGTTTCGAATCACCCCGCAAATCTTTATCCTATGATATCGTAAATATTTCTGCCTTTTTATAACTCAATTGAGAAAATTATCATTTATAAAGAGATACTCTGTTGCCCAGACACATACCTAACTGAAAAATATTATTCTTTGGTTTAAAACAAGGGGGGCCAACCCGCCAATGCAGTAACAGTGGCACTCGAAGATTTAAGCAAAAGTTTCAAAAATTGAGAAAGTAAAAATACAATCAAGCTCTAAAAAGCTTACATTCAAAATAAACAAATGAAATCGTAGTTTTGCTTAAGTTATATTTAATGTGAAAAATGTATTTACAAGATGGCATGTGCCAAAAAATTGGCATAGAAAATTGTCTAAAATAATGTATTGCAAACACTTACCATTGTCTTACCATTTGTCAAGCACTTACCATAGCACAACTATAGACGAAAGCTGTGAATCACCGACAATGCTCAGTAAAGCATATTTGTGCGTTATACCAATGGTAATTTCAAATAGTTTAATTGCAGGTGATGATATATTTCAAGAGCTTAAAACTGTAATCAAAGTGAAGAAAATCTAGTTAACAAAATTTAATTGTGCAAATGGAGCGCCTTGCACTTTTTTTTTCATTACATTAATTGAAAGTTATTAGAGAAAAAAGTTTTTGAGTATCATTGGGTTATCCATAAGAAGTTTTTGGTGCAAAGTAATTTAGTTTTCCTTCTGTTGCTGACCCTGTACAAAACATTCTATTAACTGCATATTTCCTACATCAGTTGGTGATGTGTATTTTGGAAAGAAACTTCAGTTTTTCTTCTCCAAGCTTACAAGGAAAAAAAAATTAACGCTTTCATGTTACTACTAGGAAGCAACTATTGAAAGGTAATAATATTACCTTCTATGATAGATGCTAAAATTTAATACAGGTTTTACGGAATTTACTCAGTGTTAAGTTTTCTAATTTTTAAATTAAAAAAATAGGAATAAAATATTGATCGTATCAAATTCTTTGTCTACTTTTCTACAAAAAGTTAACCGTTACTCACCTAAAATCCAAATCGAAATTACTGACATTGCACCATTGAAAATCAAGTATAAGATCTTTAACTGCAGATCATATTCAAATTATATTGACCTTTGGAAAGTTTTACCAAAAAAAAAAAAAAAATCAAATTTACACAATTTAGCTGTTGGGTGATATTGTATGTTGCATTCAAAATATATTTTTGAATAATTTTTTTTAATATGAATACATAAACAAAATAAATATCGTTGATATTTATTGATATGCTCGTAAAATACTTAGTTTGGTTGGCATCTTCAAAAATTAATCCTAAAAGTAATGACTGTATTAAAATAAAAGCTACAAAACCATATTAATCGCAGTTTTGACTGTTTTATTTTTTTAGAGTTTAATTTTTTTATGTTTTTTTAATATTTGTATTTTTATTTTACTCACAACGCAACTAACTGTACCTTTTAAAACATTTATTATCGACAAATCTTAAGTGAATTTGTCTATCAATTTTTTACTTACACTAATAAAATTTAAGTGAAAAAAATAAAAGCACTAATAAATAAAAATTTCATTGTCAGCAACTTAAATATTATTTTTTAGCTTTTTAAAAAATTTCATTGTCTTGAAAAAACTAAATGTGGCACGCCTAGTTTTTTTTTCTCGAAATAGTGTCACTCTTTCCAAAAAGGTTGGCCACCCCTGGTTTAATATATAAAGAGTAGTCTGTACTATCAAAGTTTAAAAAACGATGTAAACATGATGTTTTTTAGCCTCCCGCGTGTATCCATGTTTATGTATTAGTAGTGCTGAGCTAATGACATAAGTACATTTCTCTTGTTTCTCATGATATTATTTTTCTAAAAACAAAAAAAAACTAGCAGCTAAAAATACTCGACCGTATAATTATGGGAATTTCTTTGCTTGATTGGGAAGTTTCATTTCGATTGACCCCGGTGTTTCGATACACCCCGTTTTACAGTATTATATCGTGAAACGGTGGCCCGGCTTCGAATCCCCGCTTGGGGATGGACATTAGGGTCCCCAAAAAACGAATTTTTACAAAAACACTTGCCTTATGCGGAAAATTTGTGCTCCCAACACTAATTTCTAGGTAAAATTTCTTGACTCGA
>JAXGGA010008242.1:0-58034 GCA_038373865.1 Uloborus plumipes
AATCGCAAATTTTACAGTAATAAACTGTAAAATTGCTAACTTTATAGTACTACACTGTAAAAGTGCTAATTTTACAGTACTACACTGTAAAAGTGCTAATTTTACAGTAATAAAACGTAAAACTGCTAATTTTACAGTTTATCACTATGCATTTTAAACTAGAACTCTGCTGCCAGGACTATACTGTTGTTTTTACAGTATAATGTAGCTAATTTTTGCGGCAATAAACTGTTAAATTGCTAACTTTACAGTAATAAACTGTAAAATTGCTAGTTTGCAGTTTATTACTGTGCATTACTCAGTTTTAAATTGGAACCTCGGCTTCCAGTATTATACTGTAAAAACAACTGTCCGTTTTTTTGCAACGTGCTAATCATACGAACAACTTATCCTTAAACAAACAAACAAAAAAAAAAAAAAAAAAAAAAAGAAAGTCAAAGAAAAAAAAAAATACGCATTTATTTTGAACAAAAAGTATGATCCTTGCTTGTAATTAAGTATGAAAGCATTTTTTACACAAATGATGATAACATGTTTCCCAATGAATATTCAAAGTTCAATTAAAATTCATCTAGATATTAAAAATGGTTAAATGCCATATAATTCCCTATTTACTATAACATGTACTCGATTGAAGAAGAGTAATCAGTATATAATTCAGTTATACCAAATTCAACACGTGCTCCTTAATGTAACACACAGCGCATTTAAAATGCATTCCTTAGTAGACACGAAAATCTTATTAATTTTTCCATTAGTTCTCCAAATATGCCATTCTAATTTCCTTTTAACATCTTGTTTCATTATGTTGATTAATGATTAGCTTATTTAGTAATGTAATTAATTACTACCGATAAGATGTTAACACTTTTCCCTCCGGACTTTTGACTTCTATTAGTTTAATAGCAGGCCTAATGGGAGATCCGCTAAACTATTTACATTTATGAATTAAGATTCGTGTTCAGGGCTGAAAATTTAAAACGATGAATTAAGAGGCGAGTTAATACGCTTCCTCTAAATCTTTTTAAGTTACATATTTCAGAAAAAATAGATTTTAAAATTGTTTTAATGGGTTTATATTAAAAAATATATTTATCTGTTAAAACTCAAACGCTTTCTTCTCTTTCATTAAATTATGTATTTGTCCTGCATTTACATATTTTACTGAAAATTCCTATTTATAATTTTCGTGATTTTTTAACAGACATTTTTTTCTAATGTTATGAAATGAGAGAAATAATATCACCCAAAACAACTTTCTGAGTATATTCGGCTCGTGTATTGTTTTTATTGTTTTGAAGTTAATTCAATATCATATTTATTTAACCACGAAGAGGGAATAAATAATTTACAAATAACAAAAGTCTATATTTTGTTAATAAAATGGATTTTTAAAAGCAAACCAATGCATTATTGTAAACAATAGTTTAAAACTGCAGCATCTTCCCCCAATCGACCCTAATAACTTTAAAGGAAAATGAACAAAATAGTTTGTCAAAGAAATTACACATTTGATTTCTTCAGCAATGACATTTTACTCTCTGTGCTTTTAAATTATTTTTTTAAAAATAAATATATAAGCTGTGTCGCAGGGAACTAAAGATCCGTTTTTGCCTGAAATGGTCTGATTTTTAACCTTTAGGAACCGGGCGGTACACATTTTGTACCATAAGTCTCGTCTAGTTTAGAGGACGGGGTTGAAATTTTCACTCGAACCCTTTGGAGCCGGGAATTTTTTTCAAATTTTCATACGATAGTTTATAATTTCTCTTTTCAATGGAAGAGAGATCTGTGATTAAACTATCCTACTACCTGGGTCGAAGGAAAAATTTCTATATGAACAGCCCGGATCCAAAAGGTTAATATACAAATATAAATTGTAAAATAAGCAGAAACACTTAGAAAACAACTTGTTTTTACAGTAATAAACTGTAAAATTATGGATTTTATAGTTTATTATTGTAAAATTAGCTATTTTATAGTTTATTATTGCAAAATTAGCGATTTTACAGTTCATTACCATAAAATTTGCTGTATTATGCTTCAAAAACAACAGAATAATACTGGCAGCAGAAGTTCCAATTTAAAATTGCAAAATGCACAGTAATAAACTAAAATTAGCAGTTTTACAGTACAGTACATAAACATAAATTTAGTTAATAAATATATAACTCATCAGCACATTTTTACAATGTCCGAAGAGTTACATTAATAAACATTTCCTGTTGTTGAATAACATACATCTCTCACAACATAACTTTTGAAAACAACTAATTACGAAAACATATGTTCCATGAAATGAAAATGTACAAAAGCAATTACAAATATGTTGTTCATAAAATGATTAATCAAGCATATTTAGCTTATGGAGAACAAAAATAATAAGATATTCGAGAGCAGCATTTGTTAAAGGAACCTAAGAATAAATTATTAATAATTTAAGAAGCTTAGTTTGTAAATTAATTAATTAAGATATGATATTAGCTAGAGGAAAACGAGAGATAATACATAAATTGCTTTTACTGCACTTTTCAATAAGACTATTTGTAGTATGGTTCATGCGTTTAAGATATTATGGCAAAAATGTTTTTAAAAGTTGAGTCGTTACTTGCTTTAAAATCAAGTATTTACTTTTTCTTCTTGAACCATGTCAAAAATATTGTTGAAAAGTAATGAAATACATTATGTTCCAAATGCAGGAGTTTAGAATCGAAGAAAACTTCGAATTGACATTCCAAGTAAAATTTATAGCTTATACAGGAAGCATGTGTTCAATATTCCATTGTAAGTACAAGTAAAATTATATAAGCTAAACATTTAGTACATAGTCCAGAAATACCCTTCAGGAAAAGTTAATTTTTTTTCTTCCTCTTTGTACAGCTTCGATAGAAGCTCACATATTCAAAAGGGAAGTAGGATCATTCCTAAAATCAAGACATGTAGAGCTAAATTTAAAAACATTAAGTTTGATTGAAAAAATGGTAAGTTAGTCTGTTCCGTCTGACTGAATATATACAATCGTAAAAAGAATAATTTATGAGTCAACTCAGTGATGTTTGTTATAAATGCTGCAAAGTGCCAAAATGTATGTCATCCAATCAATCGCATGCCAACATAACTGCATCTACGTATCAATAGCCATGTGAGCGTTTTTTTTTTGTGTTTGATTATATACTGTCGTCCCCGCTTAATCGGGTAACAGATAAATGAATACCCCGCTTATACGAATAAAATATCTCGGAACCGATGCCATAGACGTAATGTTAAAGATCCCCACTCAATCGAATACCCCGTTTAATCGAATAATATTTCTTGGAACCAACAGTATTCGTTTAAGCGGGGCTGACAGTATGGCGTAAATTATGTCTGATAGCACTATATTGTATAACAAGTATTCTAAATAGTAGGTGCTTTTGAACTTATTCATTTTGAGCGCAAAAAATCTCGGCAAGCAGACTTCATTGGCGACAATACCAAGAGACTAGCAAAAAATATAAATTTTAAAAATTCGAATAAAAAGGTTACGAGTGCGGAAATTTCGTTTGGCGTCGGTTGCATCGTTATTGGCACCAGTGAAACGGGATAAGTAGTTTTTATTACTACGTTAGTTTGTTGCAGCGCGATTGCCAAGTCACTATATTTACACATTATACAAATAAAGATGTCTAATATTGATTTGATCACTATAAATGCTGCAAGGTAACTTAATAGGATTCTATTGATGGCAAAGTTGTAAACTTGATGCTTCCCAAGATACCAACCAAAACTACGGACTTGGTTCCTGAGATCTCACTACTTTTAACGGTGGAAGCGAGACTTGCATTTTTGTATATTTTATGCTTTTGATGGTGTCCCTTCGCTTCCTTGATAAAAGAGCAAGGGCAGATCCAGAAACTTTTCAAGGGAGAGGCGATTGATCTTTGTTACTTTTTACTATCTATACTGGAAAACATATATTGATCGTAAAAGTTTCTGACTTCAATTTCGAAATACTTCCGGGGGAGAGCTTCAAAACTCCTTGCCCCAACTTCATTAAAACTCGTATAAAATTGTATTTTTAGAACTTAAATGTCGAAAAACTACCTTTGAAAAGTTCTCCAAAGGAGGGGCGATCGCCCCCCTCGCCCCTCCCTTGTATCCGCCCTTGTAAAAGAGCGAGGTTGCAATTGGAAACCCCTATCAATAGGATGACGCAATTAAACGATAATTTTCAGTGAATCATAAATGGTAACAACTTCACAAGGTCAATATTATAAATATTCAATAACCACATGTTTACTTGCAAACAATTGTTTTTCACAAGCCTAAGATTTCTCAGAAGTGACATGCTCAGAAATAAATCTAGGACAAGAGACGAAGGAAACTTCCTTTAGACCTTTCGGGACTTAATAATTGCCTTCTTTAATTGAATCCCACACTGTAAATAATGAATATTGTTTTTACAGTATCATCCCAAGTAGCATCAACTCATCGGATTTTGCTCGGCCGATCATCGAACTCCTCGTAAACTGATCCCGTAACGCACGATGACATCGTTCCGATCAGTATCCGAGCACGGTTTTCGATGAGCTACTTTTCATCGGAAAGCAATATCCTTCCGATCAACTTTCCCAATGAAAAAGAGCCTAGCATCCAAAATTGATCCTAAATTCATCGGCACGGGACTGCACTGCTCGTAAATTGCTCCAAATCTCATCGTATTTCGAGCAAAAGTGATCGGATTTTGCTGCTCGGATTCTGTTTGGCCGATGAGGCATAATGGAGCAATTCTTGATGAGAACTTATCTAATCCGATCATCTGCCGATGAGAATTTCATCGGGTTTCGATGAATATCTGATCATCGGCAGATGAGATTATGCCGCTAGGGAAGCTTTCTTAGAAGTGACATGCTCAGAAATAAATCTAGGACAAGAGACGAAGAAAACTTCCTTTATACCCTTCTGGACTTAATAATTACCTTCTTAAATTGAATCCCACACTGTAAAAAATGAATGTTGTTTTTACAGTATCATACAGCTAATTTTATATTAAAAAACTGTAAAAACTGCTAATTTTACAGTAATAAACTGCAAAATTGCTAGTTTTACACAGGCTCGTCATTTAGGAGGGGGGGCAGGGGGGTTAATTGCCCCCCTGAATTTGAGAAATCAATGTATTGGCATATAAGTGGGCGTGGTTTTTGCCTTTTTTGATAAATTTTACATTGTGTATGCACCCTTTGCCCCGCCCCCCTGGAAAATTTCGAAATGACGTCCCTGGTTTTACAGTTTGTTACTCTGCCGTGATAAGCGCAAAAGTGGTATCTGCAGACGATCTCAAACTGAGATATTGCTGTTTAAAGTTTTGCACCTCCAAGTACTTAATTCAGCAGTTACTATTTCAGATTTTTTTAAAAACTATTTCCCGGTTCTCAATAACTATAAAACATTGTATTTAGGTCAAATAAGTAACAAAGAACCACCTGGTGACCGTAACTCAAGTTTGTTTCAAAGTGCAGATACGACTTTTGTGCTTAGCATGGCCAAACTGTGCATGTTACAGCTTTAAATTGGAACCTTTGGCTACAAGTATTATACAGTAAAAACAACAGTTCATTTTTTGCAATGCAAAAAACATCAGCTGTTTTAAGTTCCTGTCCGGTATATCGGACACCGAGTCGATAGGGCTTAACTTTTAACTTAGTTCATCGCTATGAAATTGTAAGTGATTGAAACTAATTCCCTTTCTTCACATACTAATAATTCACAGATGCATCGGACTAAATGCACCTAACCATAAAAGGGGAGAACGACATCATTGGGAGAAAAGAGAGAAGACAATCAATTCATCACGCCTCATCAACTTTTGTGCTGCCGTGCAAAAATCCATCCTTATATTTTTCTGGAAGCTATTTCAGTATTTTCTGCATAATAATAAACTTGCTCTGAAAATATTTTGTGCTTGTCTGAATAAGATGCACCTGTCAGATGAAGCAATAATAGGAAGGAAACGGTTATTAAAGTATTTGACGAAAATGTATAACTATCAAATTTTTTTAAACATGTGTGCTCAATTTAAACTGAGACTGAAAAGCTAGAAAGAAAGATACAATAAGCTTTCTGTATTTAGTTATTTTACAAACGCTAAGATTGCTACGCTACATTTTTTATTTGTACGAATTACTTTAAACGCAAGATCTGATAGAATAAAAATGATATGCTTTCGAACTCGCGTGTGGTGGGGGAATTGGGTTCAAATGGCTCCTTCAAGCATGGTAGTACATTGCGCATATCAAATTAACCGCCAGGTTCTTCAAACCCCTCACTTAAGGGGAACTGAACGCGTTGGAAGAGAGAAGCAACATTATGGTAAGAGCACCCGTTATTTGTGGAAAACTGTTCCTGCGTACTCAAGAAAAGTAACATTCAAATTATTTTCAAAATTTACTTTACCCATTACTTTGGTACAACGGTTCTATTCAGCTTTTTAGGAAAGGGAAGTAGATACCGTTCTACTATGAAGGTCTTTCCCCTTTGGCTTTCTCCCAGGAAAAATACAGGGTCACATGAAAAGTAAGTAAAAGTAATCAGTACAAACAAAATCTTTCCAGAAAAATGAACACACAGGGATTTTGAAGAGAATTCTGACACATTTTATTTTTTCCAATTTCGGAACAGCACACATCATAAATTTTCGAAGCTTTACACCAATAGTATCAAAATCAAAATGTCGAGAGAACCATAATGGCCTTATTCGCCAATCAGGATAAACACAATGCAATATAAAAAAGGTCAACGTCTATTGCGAGACCTCAGACAAACAAACTCAAACTTATTTTTGAGACATTAAGGGAGGACGTACTTCAACAACAATTATAGTCAGTAACATTTCATAAAGAAATCAAACCTCGCATTAAAGATAGACATGTTTATAGAACAATACACTCAAGCCTCTCAAGGGTTTTTCACATTGCTTCCAAAATGAAACAATCATCAGAGTATCATGACTCCCCAAAGAAAAACACTCTTTAAAACTCAAACAAGTCTCACATCAGCGGGAGCACAGGAGATGGTACTTCTGTGCAAAGATTAAATATTCCCATCACACATGGAAAACCTCAAGGCAGGAGTTATGCACATTTCTTTTAATCTAAAACTAAACAAAAGCAATACCCTGGCTCAGGAGAGATGAACATCACAAAAGAAACGACGAGACCAAGTTACCCTTTTTTTTTCATAATCCCAGGGTCTGCTACTTTCATTTCCGCAAAAACATCCCAAAAATCACAGCTCGGATATCGAAAGGTGTCAGCAAGGGGTCCGGATTCCATTCCGACGGGCCTCCACTACACAGTTTGGCCGAGGTTTTTCGGTTCATGGCGGCATTCAACTCCAAAAAGTCGCGTCCTCGCGTACTCAACCCTTGAGCCGTCACAATCTCCGAGTAAGTGCTCGAAAACTTGCGCTCTCACGCGCCGAAAAGCTTTCAGTGTCCTTGGGTGCCCCACCTTGATTGGTCGACAAGTAGCTGGCGATCCGTGGAAAAATTACCGGGGCTCAAATCCCGGCTGAATGCCGTTAGGTGCAGCATTGTAAAAAAAGTCGTTGTAGCTTTGAGTGTATAAACCCTGGGAATTTGTAGTCACTGTATTCCCGGGCCATGTTTCTCGTGGGACAAGAATGGGGGATGCATTGGAAACTTAATTAAAATGACTTGAAAATGTGATGAACATCACACCGCGTAATGGAATAGCCATTTGGTCACGAAAAAATATTCTAATAAGCAGAATATTCCATTATTTTGGATCAAAATAATACATTACAATGGGTAGGGGTAATGTAAATGTAATAGATTAAGCTGGATAGTCTTTTAACCAATATTCTAATAAGCATGCTCAATTGTAATTATAATACAGTCAAGCCCGCTAAACGGAATAGCCATTTTGCCACGGAAAATATGTTAATAAGCGGGATATTCCATTATCTGGGATCAAAACAATATATTATAGTGGTATAGTACATTGAAAATGTATTATATTAAGCGAGATATTCCTTTAACAAATATTCTAATAAGCGGGCTCTACTATAATTAGAATAATATATTTTCATCCTGCATAGGAAAATGTTTTTTATCATTTCATTAAAACTTAATTGTTGAAATGTACATCGTTTCATTGAGAATTTATAAACGGGGATACGAAAAGATTGTAAATTAGGCAATTTGATTAGAAATTATTTGCGTAATTATACTTATAAATAACGGATGCACAAATGTATATCTGCATATACATAACATCTACTTCCCTATTGATAGAGTACATTTTCCTACATTTTTATGTATGGGATTTTAACATACTTTATGCACTGAATTTGTATTAAATAAAATTTCTTGGAATTGCATATGTTTTTATGTTGCAATAGGGAAATATACATTACATATGTACATGTATTGATCCATAATTATTTCTTTCGAGCGCTTCCAAAGAAGAACTCCGTGAACATGAAACAAGATATAGAAATCACATACCTCTTCAAAATTCATAAGAAATGTGAATGTATCATATTTAAAGCTCGCAGTCAGTAGTAAGTGAAACCTTCAGACATTTCCATTTCAAAATAATTGAAATTCTGAGGAAAGGTGCCACGGGGGAAAAGGATTTGATTTTACTCTCTCGTGGGTTTTTCCAAGATGATAGTAAGTTCAGAGAGAAAACACAAATAATTAATGCTATACACTGCAAAAAATAGAAGTTTTTACATTACAGTACGGCTAATTTTGTAGTAATCTTACAGTAATAAACAGTAAAATTGCTAGTTTACAGTTTATTACTGTGCATTTTACAGTTTTAACCTCAGATCTCTGGTGCCAGTATTATATTGTTGTTTTTATAGAATACTAGCTTTATACCCGGCGTTGACCGGGTGCGTATTAATACAACATAGCATTCAGAAAAGAAAAAAAAAATTGGAAGAATTATATTCTTATTTGGGTTTATTTTTTATTGATATAGATTTTATTATTGCAACATACCTCTTATTTGGTTAAATTCAGTCCAGATGTTTGTACAAAAAGTTCTAGGTAAAACTCCCAAAAGAACTTAATTATCACGGAAAGTTCACAGAAAAATAGTACCAGCTAAAAGCGAAACATGTATAAGGCTTTTAATCCATGTTTTTGCATAATACCTCTGATAGGAGGACAAGAAAAAAATGTTCTGCATTATACATATTTTGTGCCAAATGAGAACATGAATTATAATTGTTTTTGACTTATTTCATGCTAAAATGAAATAGGTGAGCCTTGAAATGAAAATTCGTTGTTTTAATTTTAATCTTTGTTGGAAAATGCTAATATTTAAATACCATAAATTTTATCAATTTGTAACCTAAAGACTCATGTCGATTAAAAAAATAGGCCTAATAATGGGCTAGATTCCTATAAAAAGGTTATTTTTTCACAAAAAACTTGAATTTGCGCTTTTTAGATTTTTTAAAATTTCAAGACCCCGCCTATGAGAATTCTAGGGCATCAAGAAACCTTTGTGTCAAGTTTGATGAAAATCTGACGCAAACTGTGGATTTGTATAGAGAACAAGTATACAAACAAACATACAAGCATTCACTCATTTTTATTGATATAGATTACAGCTAATTTTATGGTAAAATTGCTAATTTTACAGTAATAAACTGCAAAATTGCTAGTTTTACAGTCATAAACTAAAATAACTTGTTTTGAATTTTATTACTATGTTTTTACAGTTTTAAACTGGAATCTCTGATGCCAGTTTTATACTGCAAAATTAACAGCTTTTTTCTCTTTTTTCTGCAGCGTATATTTCATAGTGCTATGAACTATGATATTTCACCATGCTCAAATCTTAATACTTTTTCTCTCGATTCTGTAACATTTTTTTTTACTGTAGTAAAATACGAAATTTTTATTAATTGTAAAATTTGAATATTTTTTTTAAAAATGCTCCGTATACACGCTGAGAAGTAAAAGTCGTTGCCACCATTATCATTTAGAAACAAAGGAAAAGGTTAATTACAAAGTAGTTCATCATCAGCATGAAGAAACAAACGTTACTGGGGTAAAACGTTTCTGAAATAAGCAAAAAAACAGCAACAAAATACTATAACAATTAAGTGTGTATATTATTAGAACATATAAAAATTGTAAAGAAAAAAAAACTTACAACTTGAGCTTTAAAATCTTCGTTTTATCACCAGTTCTTGCAATGTTATTTTTCGAAAAAGTACATAATAGCTAATTGCTTATTAAAGGTCTTTTAAGAACATCTTTCAAAATCTTTTTTTTCCCTCTCCTCACCTCTACAACGCTTAAATGTCCTTGTGTTTTTTTATTTCATTACCGTCTGCTGTACTTATTACTTTTTGTGATGGCAACGTTAATAATTGTTCTTACATAATTTCGTTTTAATGTATTTTCAAATTTTCTCAGCGAAAATATTTGCGAAAGCTGATTAAAATAATTCGATTAGGATGGGACTTTTAGCATTGCGTTTATGAGAAATACTCGACTCTTGACTTTTTTTTTTTTTTTGCATAAGCAGATATTCTTTTACGCGTTTTTTGATTATAAGCTGGGCTAACATTATGTAAGAACGTGAATAGGAAAAATATTTCACGTAATGGTTATTACTAACACATCCAGGATAAGTCGATCAATGAGGTCATCGTCATTGAAATCTTCATATGTTTTTCCAACTCTGCATTTTTAGGCTTTAGGGCCATTCCACCGTCACGTACTGGACAAAAAAACTCAAAATATTCCCCAACAATTTGCTATAGTTCTTTTTTTTAAACTGAACACACAGCAAAAACTTTTATTTTTACAGTAAAATACTGGCAGACGAGGTTCCAATTCAAAACTGTAAAATGCACAGTAATAAACTCTAAAACTAGAAATTTTACAGTTTATTGCCGTAAAAATCAGATGTATTTTACTGTAAAAACAGCAGTACAAATCTGGCATCGGAGGTTCCAGTTTAAAACTGTAAAATGCACGGTAATAAACTAAAATTAGCATTTTTAGTTTATCAGCGTAAAATTAGCAATTTCACAGTTTAGTACTGTAAATTTAGCACCGTTTACAGTTTATTACAATAAAATTAGCTGTATTACAGTGTAAAAACTACATTCATTTTTTGCAGTGCAGGAGTAAACACATTTTTTGATCTTTTCATTCGATGCAAATATTTTTTTGGCGCACTAATATTTTTGTTTAGTAATTTCTTTTTTTTTTTAAATCCAATTTATCTGTATGTGTCTCGTACGGGGCATCCTATGTCAACCCTGCGTATGATTTTGTTAATGTTTTTGCTCTGTCAATATAATGTCGAAATTAAAAAAAAAAAAAAAAAAAAAAAAAAAAAAACTCACACAGACTGCGTGATTTCTTAAGCAACAACATTTTATTCATTGTCCTTTTAAATTATATTGTTTAAGGAAATACATGTAGCGTCACGTACATATGTTTGCGGGACGTTTTCCTTGTGGGGGACCGTTTTACTTGGAAGCGCGCTACTCACACTGTAAAAAATGAGCATTTGTTTTTTGAGTATAATACTGGCAGAAGAGGTTCTAGTTCAAAACTCTAAAAGCGCAGTAATAAACTAAAACTAGCTATTTTACAGTTTATTACTGTAAAACTAGCAATTTTACAGTTTATTACAGTAAAATAAACAATATTATCATAAAATTAGTTGTATTATGCTTTAAAAAAAACAGTATAATACTGGCAGCAGAGCTTCTAGTTTAAAACTGTAAAATGCACGGTAATAAATTGAAACTAGCGTTTTTACAGTCTACTGTTGTAAAATAAGCAATTTTACAGTTTATTACTGTAAAATTAGATGTATTATACTGTAAAAACAACATTCATTTTCCACAGTGCACCAACATACTAAAAAGCAAAATATATAACTTCATTTTTTGTGCAAATTTAAACTAATATATTGACTAATACATTTTACTAACTATTGACCTCCCGTAACTAACATCTGCAACAAAATGACATATCTTTGCCCAAAGACATAAAGCAAAAAAGGACAAAAAAATAACCCAATACTAATAATTTACGAGTCATTGATTATGATGTATGCCCTTAATGGTTTGAATACAACCCCGTAACTGGTTACACATAATTTCGCTTACTGACTGATGAATGACCAAGCGACGTGAAATGATAGTCTAAGCTATACATGGAAAGCTTGTATCATTCCTGTTTGCCGCAACCATTAATCATCATTATGAAATTCCAAGACAATAGCAATGCTGCAATTCGACCGTAATGTCAAGGAACAGTGTTGCAACTTTATTCGGGAGAGGTATCAGAAAACTTATTTTTTCCACGACTTGTACTAATTTTGTTTAACAGTGTTTGCAATTGATTATACAACTGCGAAAACTGGGTCGGTACATGGTGCATTAGTATCATTAGAAATTTGTAGCAAAATATAAATTTTAACAATCAATTTACGTTATTCAAGAAAGCAACCACAAAGCAAAAAGCCTGTTGCAACACAAACCAATCAAATTGCAGCACGTTCGGTCTCATAAAGAAACTAATTTCCTAACATCTGATTTCATGCTTAACACATTTATGCCCAGTAGCCTAAAAATGGGACACTTCTTAGTTACCGCATACAGAAACCTGTAATATCATTTCACTAAAGCTGTTTTTCGCAAGTTAGATAGTCCTTCTTCTTGAGAAAACCAGTTAGAGCCACTAGTTGGACATCCGAGTTTATTTATTAACAGCTATTTTAGACAAATCAGTCAAGAAACGATCCAGCAGCATGGGTAGCCACAGAAAATAAGTATTTTTTGTGAACTTATTTTTCATAAAATTAAACTATTTCAAAATAATTTGCTTAAAATTGATCACAGATGCCTTCTGTAATGTTGCTTTGCAAAAGTAAAATCAAGTAAGGTCGTATTTTGCTCACATATCTGCAAAATATCCCATAAACAGGACGTCAAATAACTTAATAAATATGGCAACGGCGAACTGTTTTAAGCCTAAAATGTATGTAAACCAATCCAAGTAAGAGTTTTAAGCAGATAAAAATTGAAAAAAAAAATGTTTAAAAAAAACTTTGGCATAAATGGATTAAAGTTTTTAGTTTTTACAAGATTAATTTAAAGTATGAAGCAGTTGAAGATGCGTTTTTTGTGCTTAAAAAATAAATGTTTTTTCCCCTATAGTATTTAAAAAAAAATATATAAACGAAATGAATACTGCTTCATGTAGGACTATTTTACAATGTTTTATGTTATTAGGTGGACACTCTTTTTTCTTCTTAAATCAACTACAAGTTAATTTTGTGCATTTTATACGTATATTTATACAATAACTAGACATTCAGCTTACTGTGCAATTGTTTAATAGCTTAAATGTGTGCAAGTATACAAATATAAAGAGGTATGTGTAGAAGTAATTATCGTTTATGACGTAAAAGTACACAGAAATTAGTTTGAAATGCTTTTTATATGTACATTTTCTTTTTAATTTTTTGAATATTTCTCAAATGCAAACATAGGACATGCAGCTTGAGTAAAATATATCGATATAATCTCTAGAACTAAATATGTTAAGCACATCTTTTTTGAAAAGTTTAAAATGAGCTATTTTTTTATAACTTTGCACTCAGTTATGTTTGATATTAGAACGGGATTCAGTAAAAAACGATAGTATGTACTGTTTTTACAGTATAATACTGGCAGCCGAGGTTCCAATTTTAAACTGTCAAATGCACAGTAAGAAGCTGTTAAATTAGCAATTTTGCAGTCTATTACTGTTAAATTCACAATTTTACAGTATAGTACTGCAAAAGTAGAAATTTTACAGTTTATTACTGTAAAACTAACAATTTTTTCAGTATATTACTATAAAATTAGCTGTGTTATACTGTAAAAACAGCATTCATCTTTTACAGTGTACCTTTCTTCTACACAATTTGACTTGCCCCTAACAACTATTTTTCACTCTGTATATTTCACTGGAGAGAATCAAAAAATTCTACCAACTCCTAATATCGCTTATCTCATTTCAAATAAATGGTAGTTTTAGTCCCGGCGCCTGGGGATTATTTGATTTCCTTATTTGGTCTAACATTTTCCCCGACATCGTCCTAACGTTAGATCTCATTAAGAACATATTTGGGAACTCAGAGTAACTGCGGTCCATGCAACAATCGTCCCCAGTATAAGAGAAATAAAAGGACGCTCATTAAAGAAAGTATGGTCACTTCTGTTCTTCTCGCTACATTTAATCCACATAATCAACCATGCTTCCCTTTTTCTATTTATTTCCAGTAACGCCGTTGCCTCAAGGGAAGAAACAACATTCAATGCATTTACACTTTGGGTGAAAGTTTTAAATTTTGAATTGGGTATTGGACATGTCAATAACCGTTTTGACTTATCCAATTAATGCCTAGCGTCCCTTTTAGGGACGGTCCAAAAAATGGGTCTAAATTTCCCGAAATTGACCATTTCAACTAAATAATACTGTTCAATTAGTACCTTGGTATTGTTTCAATTAGTTATTAGCAGATTGCAGCGCATAACCATTGTAAAGTGTGCTCTGTAGCAGTTTTAATATGATCTTTATCAGGGATTACATCGTTCACAATCTCAAGAACAAAAAGTTAAGTTTTTTAAAATTATTCCCAGCTTCCAGTTTATGTTAATTGCTGATTTTATTTCTTCTTATAAAAGGCCTTTTTAAATATTATATCGTAGGCAGAAAAATAATTAGTAAAAAAAAATGTACCCTCTGGGGTCTATCGTAACTTTTTAGGGACGATATTTCTTTCCTTAAGAAAAAAAAATATTTTTTACATGACATTTTTTTAATTATTTTTCCTGACCTTAAACACTATTTGTAACCAGTATACAAAATATCTTTCAAAAAAAAAAAAAAAAGTCAGGCATTAATGCGTTAAAATTGAATTACTTTTGTCTCCACTTATAAAACAATGAATTATTATTCAAATATCTCAGTATTTAAAAGCGTAATTTATACTTACACTGCTAAAAATGAACTGTTTTTTTACACTGGTTTTAAATTATATATTGAGTATTGAACATGTCAATAACCGTTTTGATTTAAAATTGTATTTACTTTTGTCTTCTCTTATGAAACAATGCATTATTATTCAAATATTAGCTTATTAACCGGCGTTGCCCGGGTGTTTATTAATAAAACATAGCTAATTATAATTGTTTTTAACTCATTTCATGCAAAAATGAAAAAGGTGAGCCTTAAATTGATAATTCATTGTTAATCGTAATCTTTGTTATAAAATACTCCTATTTAAATGTGTTAAATTTCATCAATTTGTATGCTTAAAGGCTTATCCATATTACTCTATATATTCAAAATTAAAAGAAAATGAAGATTTTGAAACAAAAAATTTAAATTTTGATCTCTTTTTATTTTTTCAAAACTTCAAAAATCCACCTATGTGAATTCTAGTGCATCAAGGAACCTCTGTCCCAAGTTTAATGAAAATTCGAACAAAACTGTGGATTTTTAAAAGAAACAATCATACAAATATACAAACATACATTTTTATACATGTAGATTGAGCATGTCAATAACCGTTTTGATTTAAAATTGTATTTACTTTTGTCCACTCTTATAAAACAATGTATTATTATTCAAATATATTAGTATTTAAAAGCGTAATTTACTTACATTCTCCTTTGTTATTATTTAACAAAGTACTCAACAAAGTTTCTTGTTTATTTAACGAAGTTTCTTTTCATTTATATCAACTTTTATTAAAGACATAATTACTACACAATTGTCATGTATTTTGATTTACTCATTTTGTTTAATTGACATGAAAATTATGATATAACGTATAAAACATGAAACTGCGCTCAAAGGAGCAGAATTTTCAATACACGAGCATCGATTTCCTAACGTCAAATAAATACCTCTTAATTGCCTTAGGCTGAAAATTAATTTAAATACATCTTTATATCATAAACACTGAACACATAATGTATAAACTATTTTGGCAAACTGATATTAAAAGCGTAATTCTGCGATGTGGCAGCGGTATAACATGTAATGCGTTTTCTTAAAAACTGCAAAACGTGTTAAATATGCAAATTATAATTCCAACGTTCATGAGGCATTAATACGCAGGGATATTGTAGACACGTGTTTCGGCGTTAATTGTAATACTAAAAATATGTGGTTATAACTCACTCAAACTTCTCAAATTATATCCTCTCTAACAGTATAACACTTTGCTCCTGCTAAAAAAAATCTTATACTTTTATGTGTCCAGAATAAATTTTCCTTGTTTTGTTTAACCTCATTGTTTACATTTTAGTCACGTCAGTATGATTTTAAAATGATTTTATGGTCTGATAAAAATAGTCGTGGTTAAAACATGAGGTTCACAAAAGATTGTGTTCCAAAGCTTTCTTGAATTTCGCTTGATTTCGAGGAAGTCACATTGTTTTAAGTTGGGTGGGATTATTTTGCGTAGTTCGTACAAATGATTTTCATTTATATATTTTTTCGCTGAAAAATCTATAAAATAAACAACTTTGTATGTAACAATAATCCAAAAACATGTTTTCTTTTTTTTCCTTAAAAAAAAAAAAAAAAAAGAAAAATAAAAGAAAAGTGAACCATAGAGTATAGGTGTAGAGTAGTAAAAATAAGAAATATAGGCATTAACTTTTCAACTCGATAACTAAAAAAAAGTATTTCTCTGGTCGCAGTTTGATGAAAAACATTATTTTGAAGCACCTTTAGGTATTTTAAATTAATAATTTCCAAATAAATACTATCTTTTTCACTTTATCCCGTAAGTTATTAAACTTAGTTAACAAAGTTATTTAACTTAAAAATTCGTGCTTGACTACGTTTTAAAATGTTTCAGAGTGATTTTGGAAGTAAAATCATATTGAATATGTAAAGGAAGTAAAATCAAAATAATGGTTTTGCCAATGGTATGAATATTGAATGCCAGTAGGAATTAAAGACATAACATATACATAATCTAACCAGATCCATTCATGTTAAGTGTTACGAACCTTTTTATAAAAATTAAATCTTTTCTGCTAAGTAAAATGCGTGTGGATACAAATGTCGCGTGAAAAAATTATGTTTTACGGATTTATCTCATATTTTACGCTCTCATCTTGTAGCTCTATGAGCAATTTCAGGAGGTTTAATTCCTAAATATCTAATTACTTAAAAAACATCAACTAATATTATTTTCGAAATAACAACGCAGCTATATATCTATTTTTTAACCTCTTCCCGGCTTTTCCATAGCTGGACTCGGGCAAGCGAAATGTTCTATTCTGGCTCATCCCGAGTGTAGCTCGGGCACTGTGAAAATTAACACTGCACAACTAGTCTTTCCTGAATTATTTCACATGTCCCTTTTATGGTTTCGGATGCTTTTATTTACTATTGTTGCTACTAGATAATATAACTATACAGTGTATTGAGCTGTAGATTTAAGATAAGAGTAGGCGCCAACTCCAAAGTATAATGATTTCTGCCATACAGAAAGCCAACTTTGCAGGTAAATACTCATTTATTTAAATAGATATTTTTACATTTATTTTTAGGAAATGTTGCATGCGAATGATGCTATTATGTTTAAACAGATATGTATGTATGAAAATGAGCATAAAAAAATTGACATTTTTTGATCCGTAATCCCGAAACAAAATGAGCCTGGAAGGGGTTAAATATGAATAAAAAACTTCCGTGTTGCTTTAAATAATAATCTCTAATAAATTAAAAGCAAAAATGTAGGTAAAACAATTTCAGTTTAGGAATGAACACATATATTGCGAATAAAGATATGTATAGCATATTCTTCTTTAGTAAGCCTATTTTATTTGTGCATGTATCATTTTATCAGTTTTTTATTTTTTTAGCTGTAATATATTGTAATTAGCAATATATTATTACAGCGATAATTAGCTTCAATAAATTGTAAAAACAGCATTCATTTATTACAACGTTGAAAACCAAAAAAGGGATTCAAACATATTTATAATTGAAAAATTAATTGTTTTGTATAAGCACCAAGTTTTAATAAAAATACGGTTTTTATATATTTGAAACCCTTAATCCGTAAGATGAAGTAATTAGTGTACATCAGGGTAGTTTTCCTTTTAGTTTGCCGTTATTACGAAATTCATAACAATTAGGAATGATTTAACGATTATAAATGATATTGTGTTCTCAATTGTACCAAAACAACTATACGATATCGTGTTTTGGGACAAATGGACTACATTCTTGTAGCATTACTGGAAGAGACAAACGACAGGCATTTATAAAAACAAACGCTTTAAAAGAAAATGAAAGCCTAATTACACTGTAGAATATGTACCTAATAAGTAAGAATAATTTTTCAAACCATTTTTTCAGGCTTTACATGGGAAATTCAAGCCTAAAAATATATAAAAGTCAATTCTTATGCTCAAAAATAAATTTTCTACGTAGTGATTAATATAATAGAATTAATATAAAAGAAAAGAGAAAAAAAGACAAACAAGGTAAATACATTTTACCTACCAGTTTGAAGGCTTTATCAGTTGCAATAACAAGTTTTCTGTCTCCAGCTCGATTATTGGCATTCCTGACTGAGATTTCCACAAGCAGGAAAAAACTGTAGTCTCAGGATGTCATGATTGGGCTGCTACAATTGTTTTAGTTCTGCCTTAGTCCTGGCTTATGGGCGGTAACTTATTGCATAAAAAAATTTGCTAATCAAAAACTATAAACTGTATAAACATCTGATAGCAGTATAAAATTCCAGCAACACCTTTTGATGTAATTAAGAAGATTACCGAGGACCCTAATACGTTTTTATAAACTGAAGTTCTAACAGCTTTCTTCTAAAATAACGATAAAGATTTCCAGCAAAAGAACAAGTTCATTAAAGTAAGAGTTCTAACTAACTGTTCAAGCTTAATGTCCTATTTTCAATAAGATATAAATCTTGATGATACAAAGCGTCCAATTATCGAATTAATGTAACGTGAAACAAAATTAAGCGTCATGGTGCTTTTCAAATTACCAGGTTGATTTGTGCCATTTCTTATTCAAACAACTGCTTTAGCGCATAAATGAGGTTTATCATTCTTATCTAACGTATTTCTAACTATAACCTTAACTACGTTGCATGTACATAAGAATCATTTGATTAAACACTAAAAGCTAATTTAAAACACATCGTCTCATTGGTTTAATTCAATATAAGTTGAGTAATCATGCACGATAATACTTAATTATTTTAACGATATTGAGAATAATTTAGGCTTTGCGAAAAATGGGTTGAATTTGTTTTGTATTAAGAAAATAATGGCAATTTCGTCAACGAAGATGCTGAATATGTATTAAATAATGTTGCAAAAAGCAAAAAAGAAATCATGTTTCTTTTTTTTTTTTTTTTTTTTACTTTGGGTAACAGTTATGTCATACAAATTAGCAATTTTAGAGTTTATTACTATAAAATTAACAGTTTAACAGTTTTTTACTGTAAATTAAGCAATTTTTAGTTTGTTAATATAAAATTAGTAGTATTATACTGTAAGAAACAACATTTATTTATTACAATCCAGAACACAAACAAGTCAGCATATGTTTTTCAAGTAAGTGTGAGCAAGGCACACTTCTCTTTGATAAGCAGTTTATCTCTTTTCAAAAATTATTGATTTTTTCCTAATTAGGTATTCAAAATTGTCCTTCTTATTTTTTCATTCCCTTTTCATACAAATAAAAAAAAAATAGAGAACAAATAATTTACCGGATTTTTTTTTTATAACGTTAATGGTAACGCTAGTAACTAAGCAATACGGAAATCACTGCAATAGTTAAAATTATCCAACCTCGGTATGTTGACGCCCGCTTTACTCGACTTATTCTCGTGGTCCCTTGGGGGTGTCGAGTTACCGAGGTTCCATTGCAGATGTTTTTAATTTTTTTAACGGTAAGGCAGCGTATTGTTGCTGTTTTTATTTTAACGAATTATTTCCTTCTAAAAATAAAAAAAAGTACTTTCTCTGAATTTTATCGGTTCGTTTCTCCAAAATCTTTTTTCACAACCAGTTGCTGTTAAGTTAGTAGTAAGAAAACATAAACTCAAACATACTGGAAAAATTGCACTAAATTTACTTGCCTTCATGTATATACAGCGAACTCTCACTTATGCGCCGGCCCAAGGGACCAACAGAAAAAGGCGCATAAGTGAGAGAGACGTATAAGTGAACAAGCCTATTTAAAGGACTAAAACTCAACGTAAGTTCTAATGAGAGCATGAATAATAATGTTTTTATAGAAAAATGACATATTACTACGGTTTAGCAATAACTGTAACGTAACTACAATGACAAATAGAAAGCAAAAAATGTATCGTACCTTATCAAATTGTTCCCTTTAAAACGATACATAATAGATAATTGTCCCTCTCTGAACTCAAGTTCATGTGGAAAAATGCCTTCTGTGAGCAATAAAGGCGAAATATTAAAGAGGAAAGTGAAGAAACATGCTGATTTTTTAAAGTACAAATTATTATTATTTGTTTTTAATTTTACGAAAAATTCGGCGTATAAGTGAAATTTTTATCTTTAGAGTGACGCATAAACGAATGATATTATCATTATTATACTATGGAATGTGCTGGGACCATTAAAATCGTTATATAAGTGAAAAAGGCGCATAAATAAGGCGGTATATAAGTGAGAGTTAACTGTAATTAAATTTCAAGTACTTGAAAGTTTGCGATTTTTTTTTTTTTTAATTTGACATTAAAAAACATACCTTAGCAAATTAGTTTATCTGGCTTCTCGAAAAATTATTTTTGATTTTTATTCTAATAATATCTGTAACTTGTGTTTTAATTAGTACATACTATATTTTTATGCCACTGTCATATTTCCAAGCTTTTTCATTATAAGTTATGCTTTTACCTAGAGTAAATTATCTGCTACAGACATTATAAATAGGTGTTGAACTAGTTTTGAATATCTTACTAGTTAATTGGGTTCATAACTGTTTTCTTGTCTAGCATGTTTTTCTCGTGCAATATTTATCCGAATTTTTTCCGAGAATTTTCTAGTGAGAAATGTGGTATTTTTCTTCTATTGGTCATCAGCTTCAATTGAGAACATACAATTACTAAAATACTAGTTCATGGAATTTTGATGATTTTGCAGCAAATTTTTCATTGCATACAAAATCTATTGAATTTAATGGTTAACCAATAATCTGATGGTTATAACTAGTTTTTTGCTTATGGCACATATATAAAGTGTACACTTATTTTCTGTTTTAATTATAGGTTAAAGAAATCTTTTTTTTTTTCTTTTTTGAAATAGTAATTATTTTAGATGATGTATTTGCTTTGTATGAAGTTTAGTTTGCACTAATTAGTTTATTATTCATCTCAATGAATTTAACCCATCTTAGTCAAAAATTTAAAATTAAATTTCTGAAGCTTGTTTTTGTTTCATCCAGGATAAATTACGGAAAGAGTAAGCGTGTATTGTTTTTCAAGTGCGTTTGCTTATTTACATATTACATTGCTACCCTAGCAGCATAATCTCATCTGCCGATGATCGGCCATTCATCGAAACCCGATGAAATTCTCATAGGCCGATGATCGGATTCGACGAGTTCTCATCGGGAATTGCTCCAATATGTCTCATCGGCCAAACAGAATCCGAGCAGCAAAATCCCATGAGTTTGGCTCGAAATACGATGAGATATGGAGCAATTCACGAGCAGTGCAGTCCCGTGCCGATGAATTTAGGATCAATTTTGGATGCTCGGCTTATTTTCATCGGGAAAGTTGATCGGAAGGATATCGCTTTCCGATGAAAAGTAGCTCATCGAAAACCGTTCTCGGATACTGATCGGAAGGATGTCATCGTGCGTTACGGGATCAGTTTACGATGAGTTCGATGATCGGCAGATCAAAATCCCATGAGTTAATGCTACTTGGGTAATGTTTACTTGAATTTTTAATCATTGAGAAGTAAACCAGTTCAATTATAGAATTCACAAACAAAATATCATTACTTGTTGCACTCATATCACTTGTCATGAAAAATAGTTTATTGCCGTAAACTTTAGCTGTGATATACTGTAAAAACAACAGAATAATACTGGCAGCAGAAGTTCCAGTTTAAAACTGTAAAATGCACTGTAATAAACAGTAAAATTAAGAACTTCACAGTTTAGTACTGTAAAATTAGAATTTCTACAGTTTATTACTATAAAATTAGCTGTGTTATACTGTAAAAACATTTATTTTATACAGTGTGGTATCCTTATTGTAAATAATAAATTACATTTGTTTATTTTTTTAGTTCTTAAAAATAAATAAATTTAATAAGCTTTCTTCACTGTTAAAAATTGTTGGTAGTAGTATACGAAATAATGTTAGCCTTAGATTCGAGCAAATTGTTTCATATTTAATTCTGGAATGATTTCTGAAAGTATTGCGATCATTTCAGTAATATTCGAAAAACATGCAGCACTAACCGTCGGCTGTTATTCGTGCTTCTTTAAATTTTAGCGTCAACTGTAAGACAATAACGATTTAAACAGAAAGAAAAGGTCATTAAAATATTCTGTTTTTTTAGTTCATGTGTCACTGCAGAAAATTGCGTGTCAGCGGTTGCAGTACGTCTAGTATTAGAAATAGAGTGAGACTACATTCTTTGGCGAGAAAAGTGCTTTCAATGGTCAAGACGAAGGAAATTTATCTTACAGAGAATTCCACTAAAAAAACTGGGTGCACATTTAGTAGCTTTCCTTTCTTGAACTAAAAGAAAATTCTTCTGACTTTCCGTTTTTTCTTTCTTTAGTACTGTTGTGTTTAACGAAAAAAAATTCAGTAATAATAAACATTAAAATATTAAAAATGATACAGTTCGTGTAAAGTTATTATGTTATGTTTTTCTATGATTATTTATTATTTACTTATTTATTTTATAAACTTATTAAATTTGGCATTTTTCCCTTTTTTATTTTCGCTCAAAAATACCTCAGTTTTTGAAACTTCAACATTATGTTAAAACGATTTAATATTGGATCTATCAGCTTGGCGAGATATTAAGGCAATATCACCAAATTGTCATCCCTTTTGGAAATTTTTTGCGCGCATTTTACGAGGTACGCGCTTATTAATATCCTATAAATAAGTGTTTTTAAGTTATGCCTCACTTTAAACTGCCATAAATGAGTAGCATATCGATGCAAGAATTGCGCTTCAGAATTGAAGAAAACGAGACAACTGATAAATTAGCCAAAGATGCGAGAAAAACTAAACTCAAAGACTCTAACTACTTTTTGTCTCTACTACTTCAAGTCTCATTGAACAACATAACTTCAGTGATACGATTAATATTTAAAGATAACACTGTAAAACTGAAATACAAAGATTCTGAACTACAAGTTGAAAACAAGACTCTAGCGACTAGCGCATACCCTAAGTCTACTCAGGACACGTCATCTGAGAGGGATGAAGGTCGGCAAAGATGGAAGAGCATAACACGCAATGCAAAAACTGCCGTGACGCTGACCTGATCTCAGATTACCAATTCTCATGTTCGTAATTCTAGCGATTTTGAAGCAAATTGGTAACTGTCCTCAAAAACATATGTACTCAGAAAACTGTCTTATCATTACCAGCACAACGGGTCCTATACGACATTAACTGTTCATTATCATAAACACGACAATCAGCCAACCAACAAAGAACACGAATGACAAATTTTCAAAAATGAAGCAATTGGCAATTACAAAAGAAATAAAAAGAAAGAAAAGCAGAAGTATCAAATGTCCCATTATTATTTTTTTTTTTTTGTTTATTTCTAAAGACTCATTAAGACCAATCTCTCGATTGTTTGTTGCAGAGAGAAGACAGACACACATACACGGACAGACAGACGGATATATAGACAGATAGACAGATAGATAGATTGATAAATATATAGAGATAGATTGATAGATAGATAAAAGGAAAGAAAATGGGAAAAAAAAAATATTTTCCGACTAATCTTAATTTTGAGTATGCGACAACGCCAAGAGCGAAATTTTGAGTTTTCTCATTTGCAAATATTTATTCATTAAGATTTTATCTAATTAGTTAAGTTTTAATGAATAACGTGGTAGGGTAAAAATCATGTCGTGGTACCAATCAAGGTAATGAAATCGGGAAATGTTTGGAAAATAAAGTTTTTATAATTATGCATTTTAATTTATCGTGTTCCTGCTTTTAAAGATGATTTTACATATATCTAAAAGAAATCAATGTTTTCTAATGGATGCATTATACATTTAATTCAATGAAGGAGCTAGTGTATACCTTTAAACATAAATGATAGAGCTAGTACTTCTGATCTCAACATTCAATTTCATGTGTGGAGTTTCATTTTATTATTGAATTCTAGGCTGAACTTTTGAATAGCATTTTACTTAATGGCACTATAGAATATCCTGCTCAATTGTCTTTGTATATTGGTATTAAACACTCTTAAAAACACTTATTTCTAAAAAAAAAAATCCTGAAGAATTATCTTTCCGAGCAGTTACACTTAAAGCTGAATCGCAAGGATTTGCAGGCTTTCTTCTCTCTATCTCTCTTTCTTTTGATAGCAAATCCGTACAGGTTCAACACTGAGTAACGGAGACACGTTGCATGTTACATTTTTTATATATGAGCAGGTGAAATACAGGGGAAAAATATATTTTACTTATTAGACTGATTATCATTTTTTTTTGTGTATATATATTTTTATTTTTCTCAGATATAACAGTCTTGATAGCTTATTAGGACAAGTATTGCTTTAATATTGGAGCAAATTTAACCAAGCTAGATTATTTTGAAATCAAAACTAAGTAATATAACTCAAGGTTGAGCAGAAAGCTCCCTCCCTTCCCCCCTCCCTAAATAAAAACTCTAAAATAAAGAAAAAAACATAAAAATATTAAAGTAATATTTAATATCAGAGAACACAGTTGTGGCATTTTTTGATGTAATAATATGTAATAGTAATGAAATTATATTTACTTTTGCAAACACGAAAGTTAATTAAGAACAAAAATCTTTATAGTTATAGTTTTTAGTTATTTATAATATTAATTTTGAATCTTTATATTACAAGAACTACTCAAACGTAAATTGAAGCTGAGCATTAAAATTTAATGACCATATAAAGTACGACTTTCCAGGAGTGCGATTCATTAAGCAGATTTTCTTAAGCATTCAAAGTTTTATATTTTACTGATGCGTTTAGTTTAAGCAGCATTAACTAAAACAGTTGAGAATAGTTTCACTATTTCTCTTTCTCTTATAGAAGCCTAAAAACCCAGCGGCAGCTAGAAGCTATATTTCTCAAAATAAACTCAAGAAACTTAATTAAACTGGGAATAGAAGTTTGTCTTGGAATGATGGTTGCCATTAAAATTTTACAAAACAGGAAGTCAGTTTCATTTACATATAAATAATATACTGAATGCGAGGAGAAATCATGAAAAAAATTAAACCAAGACTTTTCAGTGTTTAATCAAATTACTCCAGTTTTACCAAAAATATTTGCGTAGGAGGAGCAATTCAAAATAAGACTGCATATGTTTCTTATGCCAGAAATTCTTAAGTAAATGCTTGACAATTTAGTATTAAAATTAATTAGAAAAGTTATTTTTAAAAATGTATATAAGATGTCGGACATTTTATACTACTTATTTTCTAGTCCAAATTAAAATGAGAAGAAAAACTCATTGCCAACTCTTGCTAAATTAAATTTGAATTCTTTACTGGTGGAAGCCATTTCAGTTCACTCAAATACATAAGTGTAAGATTACTTGGCAGTGCTAAAACGCAACGAAGCAATTGTCGGACAAAATGTACGTTCTTTAATTAAGAGTATAAATTAACATTTATCTAAAGAATTGCAGTTAATTTTTCTCCATTTCTTATTGTAGACAATTGACTAAAGAGTTTTAAAAAGGGCTATAAGATGCAAACGAATTTATTTAAAAGATAATTTAAAAAAAAATTGCTAGATTTGAAAAAAAAAAAAACATTCACAACCATTGCAACATGTGCAAAATAATGAGTCTTGGTTTTTTTTTGTTTTTTTTGTAATTCAAATGAAAAGCGTATATTGAATTTAGAAAAATTTTCTTCTAAATTAATTTAGGGATTGATTTTAGGAATGCGTCATTATTAGACCAGTTACATGAACTAATTATGTGAGAGTTTGTAAAGAAAGCATTTAGTTAGCATTAAAATCAATAATATGTTTTTTTTCTTGTACTCGCTTTTGAAATGTGTCGATTTTGATAGAGGATGACTCTATATCGTGACAGGTTTTCGAGATTAAAACACGCTAGAGAAGGTATAGAAGATTTGTTGCGTATGTTTCTTGTTATCGAAGAATTAAAATGAACAAATTTTAATGATAAACTCATTTCTTCGCAATTATTTCAGTTTTGTTTTAATGCTTTACCTCTTGTTTATAATTTAAAAACTTGTTTATTAACTACTTGTTCATTAAAACTCTCCTTTATAATTAATTTGCACTTTTTCTAGAAATGTGTCGATTTTGATAGAGGATCCTGATATATTGAGACAGGTTTACCAAATTAAAAGACACTAAATATAATTACGAAATTAAAACACACGAAGAACAAAATGAACAAATCTTAAAATCTTAATGATAAACTCATTTCTTCGTTCGTGATTTTTCAGTTTTGTTTTAATGCTTTATCTATTGTTTATAATTTAAAAGATTTTAGCAAATAAATAAATGGAAACAACTTATTGCATAGCGTTAATTCCATTTACGTCGATCTAACGGTAAGTAAGTTTTTCCAAAACTTCATTTAAATAAATAAATCTTTTAAAATTTTCCAATTACAAAAAAAATTGCATTGGCTCAAAACAAATCATTTCAAAAAATTTGTATTAACTCACATGCATTTGGGCCATTCCATGAAAAGTGAAACCAATTGGTCAAAAATTCATATTGAAGTTATGTTGCTATGTTATACATCATTTTAAAGCTTGAGATGTATATTTTAAGAATCCTGCATTGGTTTTTTGGTGAGAGTTAGAATAATACTTGTTTTCTCAGTTGGAAGTACGATATTCACGAACTTGTAAAAATCAGAAAAAAGAACACATTTTCGAATGCATATTTCTCATCGAAAAATAAAAACAAAAATAACTACTTGTAGCACAATTTTAACTACTAAGACGGTACTATAATAATATGCATTCATTAAGTTCTTTTGAATTGATCTAAATGGTGTAATTGAAGTTTGAAAAAAAGAAGTTTGATGTTACGTCTGTAACAAAAAAGAAGCAAAAGTTGTCATTACGTCCTAAAAAATCAAAATTAAAAAAAAACCTTCATGGTCCTTTTGGCAAATTCTTAGAGTAATTGCCCACCATAGTTAAAAATATTGCAACTTATTTAGTTTTTAAATTAATGCTGTTACAGACGTAACATTTCGGACATAACAAATGGCTCTATGTTACGTCCGTAGCAAAAGTAAATTTCTAATTAAATAGGTAAAAAGCACAGGATGAGCAATACATGTATATAGCATAATATGGTACGAGTACTAAAGTTTCTGGTATTCTGATTTTGAAATTTTTAATTATGTCGGCATGTAATTTAAATTTATTTCTTAAGATTAATAAAATACACATATGGTATAACTGATTATAATATATGCCTCAACTGGCATTTTTTTTGCTACGTCACATGGAAAGGGAGCTGTGGATGGAGTTGGGGGTATGGTCAAGCACCAGGTTTCGCAGAGAGTAAGATCTAGAACAGCATTTGTCAACGACGCTCTTTCCTTTTTTCAGTGTGCGAACTCCATTGCAGAAAAAGTTAAAATTATTTATATGCCCCAGGAAAATGTTTTAAAGCTGACGCCAAAATTGGAAGAACGGTGGGCTAACATCGCGAATTTGCCAAAAGCCCGCGAAATGCATTGTTTTCGAACATAATACGAAAATGCAGTTCGAATTTCGAGAACGTCGGACGAAAAAGGTCACATTTTTTCATTCAAAAAAAATATCAAAATTGAACAACTGTCACCAAGAAAGTTAAATTTTAGTTTGGTACTAGTATTTTGCTATATCATCCAACATTTTCAAATTTTTAAGTTCTCCTAAGACCAATCACTGATTCCAGGGAGGAATTTACTTTTCCCGATTTTTTTATGTAGCAGCCCCATTATGCATTAATTTTAAGAATACAAATAAATAAATTTGTGTGAAGGCCCTTCTAAACTTTTCTTGTGTCAATCTTTCTTGGAAATAATTGTCTTAAGATGCATTAATTTATTTTTACATGTTGACATATCGGCATATGCTCTCAACTCCCCCAGACTTACCCAAATTTTCTAAAACTGTTACAGTATAGCTTAAAATATTCAAATAATGTGTTAATTAATGCTACTGTATTGTTTTAGCCCAAAAATCTTTTTTTATTCCTGCTTTAAAATACTGTTTTCTACTTTCAAATCAGAGATGTTACGTCTGTAACACTACTTTGTTTCGTCTGTAACAAGTTTATGAACTTTTTTCACAAATTCGGCAGTCAAAATCCACACAATCTTTATGGTTTTAGAAAGCTTGAAGTCTCTAGAACACGTATTTAAAAAAAAAGTTCAAAATTTCCGTATAATTCAGAGGAATATTGTAAGTTGTATGACATAGTCGAGTTTTTGCTGTTTTGTGAATTACGTCTGTAACACTCAGTTTTTAATTTCTGTATTTTTTTGTAATTAAGCAATCTGCACGCAAATTTAATGTAGCATAAACATCATCAAGTTACACTACAGGAAAAAAATTGAAGACTTTCATCAGCCCAAACCAGAATTATTTGTGTTCAAAGTCTGCGATTGTTACGTCTGTAACGATGGAATTGCCCATTTGTAATTATCATATTAGCTTTTTATTTTTTATTACTATTTAAAACTGCAGCTGTTATTCAACCGCGACGAGATGGCCGGTGTCAATCAAATGAGAAAACGAGTCTATTCCTTAAAATAGGTAGAGAAGGAAGAAACTCCAGTGTGCCATATTTGCAAGTTTAACGACATTTTGTCGAAGTGATAAGTTTTATGAAATATTAAATAATTCTTCGAGCCACACCTGCATTTGGCGAGGAAGTGAAAACAAGTCTTTGCTTTCTTTATTGCATCCCTTATGTTACCATTTTGTTTTTAAATTTAAATGAACAGTTGGAGGCGCTGCAGTCAATGACCAATGGCTGCGGAAAAATATAAAACCAAGACCCACCTACTTTCTTATATCCATTGAGAAATTTTTCTCGACTGTGCAAAAATTAAAATAGGTTCCTCTTTGGCTAATTTCTCAAATTGGGAGACCAATTAAAGGTAAGCAAGATGACGTATTCAAGCTTTATAACCAATGCCGTAATTGTGAATCTCATTCCTCAATTTTCATCTGCGTATCACTCCTTCCTAAAAATGGACAATCCAGAAAAAAGGAGGAGTCATAGGCCATCTCTGCGAAGTTGAATAATATTGTCCAGTAAGTAGATTTGGTAAACACGCGATTCAATTAATTGTAAACTGATTTTGTATTATATACTGGCGGGAAAAAAAGATCCCAACACCAAGAAAGATTTGTATTTGATAAACGAAATTTGGTAGGCATGTTTATACAGCTGAAAGATGACATCGATTGAAATTTCGCACTCCACGCATAAGTATGGCGCAGCTGGCGTCACTCAGAACATGCAAATATGGCTTGTTATGGCAGAACATGCAAATATGCCTGACATTTTTTTTCCAAAGATATTTTATATATTGGTTACAAACAGTGTTTAATGGACAGGAAAAATAACAAAAAAATATTACGTGAAAAATAATTGTTTGATTAGGGAGAGAAAAATCGTCCCTTAACCCTTCACTGCACGGTGTGCCAGATCTGGCACAAACCAAATAAATCCCCATATATTCCTATGATTTTTGAATGCAGTTAAACTGAGCTTTGTGCCCCTTCTGGAACATTGCTATAACAGTTTAGTGTGATGTTTATGCACTAGTTAGTTGCACTAGTCTAGGTATTACAGTTCTTGCTTTTGAAAAAAAGAGTGTCTGCATTTCCGTTAGAAGTGTGTTTAGTCATTATTTCCTTTCTTCTAAAAATGTTTTAATACACTTAGTGGCAAATTTGTTTATACCACTTATGGCACAAAACACAATGTAGATTATTACACTTATCGGTATACAAAGCATATGCTATATGCTTTGTGCCATATATAGAAGAAACAATTAAAACATCATTTTTGGTGCACATTTTTAAGAATAATTTTTTTCTTCATTTTTCCTGAACTCAGGGCTATTTAAAAGGTAACAAATGATTTTTTTCATGAAAATATAAAAAATCGTGCAGTGAAGGGTTAAAAGTTATATTAGACCCCAGAGGGTACATACTTATTTTACTAAAAATGTTTTCTGCTTACGATATAATATGTAAAAAGACATTTTATAACAAGAAATAAAATCAGCAATTAACATAAACTGTGAAGTTGGGAATAACTTTGAAAACTTAGCTTTTTTTCTTGAGATTATGAACGATGTCATTTTTGATAAAGATCATATTAAAACTGCTGCAAAACACACTTAACAATGGTTATGTGCTGTAATCTGTTAATAACGAATTGAAACAATACCAAGGTACTAAATGAGCACTATTATTTGGTTGAAATGTTCATTTTGGGGAAATTCAGACCCTTTTTTGGACCGTCCCTAAAAAGGGAAGCTAGGCATTAACGCGTTAAAAACGTGTTATAAAACTCGTGAGTAATTTTTTTCCTTGAAATTTGACGCATTGCGTTCATGTTAGCCAGAATGCTTTTAGGAAGACTACGAAGCCATTATCAACAGCTCACTGAACGATATCGCGCAATTTGGCTACGAGAAGGTGGATTTTCATTTCGTGATATTGCAGAAAGACTTGGTGGGAATTTTTCCACCGTGCATGCTTATTGGATGTTATGGTCAAGGGATGGTACTACCCAAAGAAGATCGAGTTCCGAGCGGCCACGTGGCACGACTGAGAAGGAAGATCGCCGAATCCTGCGCACGGCAGTGGCGCATCGTACTGCATCTACGACAGACGTTCGAGCTGCAGTTGGCTTCACCGTGACCCAAAGAACGGTAAGAAATCGCTTACTTCAAGGACACCTCCGAGCCAGGTAGCCTGCCGCCTGCATTCCATTGACTGCAAACCATTGCCGTTTGCGACTGCAGTGGTGTCAAGACAGAGCTCACTGGAGGTCTAGTGGAGATCTGTTGTAATTTCTGATGAAAACAGATTCCAGCCTTGGTGCCAGGGATGGCTGTATGTTGTTCAGAAGGAGCTCAGGGGATCGCCTGCATCCAAGCTGTCTGCGGCCTAGACATACGGGACCTACACCTGGAGTCATGGTCTCGGGAGCAATTCCCTATGACAGTAGGAGCACTTTTGTGGTTTTCCCAAACAAACTGACTGCGAATTTGTCGTCAGTCTGGTAATTAAACCTATAGTACAGCCCTTCATGAGTAGCATTGAAGAGGGAGTTTTGCAACAGGATAACGCTCGCCTTCACACCGCTGCTGTAACGCAATGTGCTCTTCAGAGTGTTGACATGTTACCATGACCTGAAAGATCACCAAGTGAGGGGTGTAATTGGACGGCAACTCCAGCATCATTCACAGTCAGCAATGGCTGTCCTAGTATTGACACAACAAGTGCAACAAGCATGGTATTCCATACCACAAAGTGACATTCGGCACCTGTATGACACAATGCATGCACGCTTGCAGGCTTGCCTTCAAATTTCTGAAGGTTACACCGGCTATTAAAGTAACAGAATTTCATATTTGCACAGCATTTTCTTGAGCTTAAATTATCCTGTGATCGTGTACATTTAATAAATTAAACATGTTAACTAGACAATTGCATTACCTAAATTTCATTACTCTACAGCAATTTTTTCTTGGTGTTGGGATTTTTTTTCGCCAGTGTATATTAAAAACGTGAATTTAAAACTTTTTTCACATTAATAAATAATTGAGATTATTGTCCAATTGATATTTTTTTAAGAAAATGTGTTATTTAGCATATCAATGCGCTTATTTCATTGAAAACTCAAAGATAAATTTTAGAATCGCCCATGGAAATCCAATTTGTGGCTTTTTTTATGTAATTTAATGCTTGTTGACCTAAAATTCTTCTTCAAATTGCATCTGTTTCGATTGGCCTTTCTCCCTGAAACTCATTAATTAAATAAACCTATCAATAAAAATACGTTTGATACAAAAACCTAATTAATGATGTTTCCTTAACTAAGTTCCATTTTACGCCTTGCTGCTTACAAATAATCAATTACTTTAAGAGTATTATCAGGAGAGGGAAAAAATGATGCTTTTTTTTTCGAAATTATTTTAAGAAATATTTATTTAATGTGAGTGAGAATCCTTTTTGTACAGTCTTAAAGTGTTTAAGTGCTTAAAAAACGCATTTACATCTACTTCATCAAAATACTCTTTTTTTTTCTAAATTTTATGCCAGAATGTTTCATATTTTACAGAAGTTGAGCTATAATGAAGAAGCTGCTTATATTAACCCATTAATGCCTGACATTTTTTTTTTCAAAGATATTTTGTATACTGGTTACAAATGGTGTTTAATGGACAGGAAAAATTATTTAAAAAATATCATGTAAAAAATAATTGTTTCATGTAAGAAAGAAAAATCGTCCCTAAAAAGGGACGCTAGGCACTAGAGGATACATATTCTTTTTTTACCATTTTTTTTGTTCTGTCTTCGATATAATATTTAAAAAGACGTTTTTTAAGAAGAAATAAAAGCAGCAAACAAACATAAATTGGGAATTAGATTCAGAGAACAAGGAAATATTGGTGTTGTTGAGTATGAAAGTCAGCAAAACATTTGTTGTGCAAACCTACATTGCATTTGCTGCATTTCCGATAAGAGTCATTCCACGTCAACTGGACCAATTTTTCAAATCGTCCCCACTCGACCATCTCCGATTTGGATTTGATTTTACAGAGGTGTAGACATGCCTATGAAACTAACCTGTGCAAATTTTTAGCTTTCAAGATCCAAATCTGGAGGGGCTAGGATCCCGCAAAAAATGTGGCCCAAAATGGCGGATGAACTTCGTGAAACAAGTTGCAATATTTAGGTCAAGGTTGCAGAAAATTTTATCACAGTGGAAGCCTAATTTTTTTTGGAGCTTAAAGTACTTTTGGTTGTCAACACTCTCCAGTATATTCTTTGAGATTGCGCTTATTAGATTTTATGTAGCACGTGCCTAAACTTGCGAAAAAACGCAGTGGGCAATTTTTTTCCTGGATTTCAGGTTGTCATAAATTTTTAACCAAAAAACTTCAAAGGTTTATACTTCGTAGTTTTATTGTCCAAATACTTGTTTTTAATGTCTTATAGCTACAGAGCTTAAATATTGTATTTGTAAAAGATATTGGCACCCTAAGTGTCGATGAAAACGCTTCTTTTGAAAAATCGCCTGTTTTCAACTCACTATATCTCAGGTTTGTCACCTAAGACCATTTTTTCTTTAGCACCATTAGAAAGAACAGATTTTTTCCTATCGAAATGAGTTTTTTTTTCGATGATGTTCTTTCGAATAAGGATGAAAAAATTAGCTTGAAATACTGTCTGTTATTAAGAATTGGCATAATTAGGTTAAGACTGCAGAAAATTTTATCACACTGGGGGGCCTAATATTTTTGGAGTATTGACAACTTTTAGTTGTCAATACTCTCCAGTATTTTTTGTGAGATTGAGCTTATTAAATTTTGTGTAGCACGCATGTCAACTTACGAAAAAACGCGGTGGGCAATCTTTTTCCTGGATTCATAAATTTTTAACCAAACAAATTCAAAGGTTCATATTTCGTAGTTCTATTGTCCAAATACTTGTTTTTAATGTTTTACAGCTGCAGAGCTTAAATACTGTATTTGTAAAAGATATTGGCACCCTAAGTGTCTATCAAAACCATTTTAATGGAAAATCGGCTTTTTTCAACTCACTGTATCTCAAGTTTGTCACCTTCAACCGTTTTTTCGTTGGCACCATTAGAAAGAACAGATTTTTACCTATCGAAATGAGTTTTTTTTTCGAAGGTGTTCTTTCGAATAAGGAGGAAAAAAAAAGCTGGAAGTTTTGTCAGTTGTGAAGAATTGGCATAATTAGGCTAAGACTGCAGAATATTTTATTATAATAGAAGTTCGAATTTTTAACAACTTAAAGTACATTTAGTTGTTAATAGATTCTAATAATTATGTGATTTCCAGCTCATTAGCTCTTGTGTAGCATACATAAAAATTATTGGCAATTCCTGTTTGAAAAATAGCTTGATTTCAATGAACTGTAACTCAGGTTTGTCACCTTCCATCATCTTTTCGTTAGTACTACTATAAATAACAGATTTTTTCTTATCAGAGTATTTATATAAACAACTAAATGTACTTTAAGTTGTTAAAAATTCGAACTTCTGGTATAATAAAATTTTCTGCAGTCTTAGCCTAATTATGCCAATTCTTCATAACTGACAATACTTCGAGCTATTTTTTTCTTCCTTATTCGAAAGAACACCATCGAAAAAAAAACTCATTTCAATAGGAAAAAATCTGTTCTTTCTAATGGTGCCAACGAAAAAACGGTTGAAGGTGACAAACTTGAGATACAGTGAGTTGAAAACAGCCGATTTTCCAGTAAAATGATTTTGATAGGCACTTAGGGTGCCAATATCTTTTACAAATACAGTATTTAAGCTCTGCAGCTGTAAAACATTAAAAAACAAGTATTTGGACAATAGAACTACGAAATATGAACCTTTGAATTTGTTTGGTTAAAAATTTATGAATCCAGGAAAAAGATTGCCCACCGCGTTTTTTCGTAAGTTGACATGCGTGCTACACAAAATTTAATAAGCTCAATCTCACAAAAAATACTGGAGAGTATTGACAACTAAAAGTACTTTAAATTCCAAAAATATTAGGCCCCCAGTGTGATAAAATTTTCTGCAGTCTTAACCTAATTATGCCAATTCTTCATAACAGACAGTATTTCAAGCTAATTTTTTCATCCTTATTCGAAAGAACACCATCGAAAAAAAAACTCATTTCGATAGGAAAAAATCTGTTCTTTCTAATGGTGCTAATGAAAAAATGGTCTTAGGTGACAAACCTGAGATATAGTGAGTTGAAAACAGGCGATTTTTCAAAAGAAGCGTTTTCATCGACACTTAGGGTGCCAATATCTTTTACAAATACAATATTTAAGCTCTGTAGCCGTAAAACATTAAAAACAAGTATTTGGACAATAAAACTACGAAGTATAAACCTTTGAAGTTTTTTGGTTAAAAATTTATGACAACCTGAAATCCAGGAACAAAATTGCCCACCGCGTTTTTTCGCAAGTTTAGGCACGTGCTACACAAAATCTAATAAGCGCAATCTCAAAGAATATACTGGAGAGTGTTGACAACCAAAAGTACTTTAAGCTCCAAAAAAAATTAGGCTTCCACTGTGATAAAATTTTCTGCAACCTTGACCTAAACATTGCAACTTGTTTCATGAAGTTCATCCGCCATTTCGGGCCACATTTTTTGTGGGATCCTAGCTCCTCCAGATTTGGATCTTGGAAGCTAAAAATTTGCACAGGTTAGTTTCATAGGCATGTCTATACCTCTGTAAAATTTGATCCAAATCGGAGATGGTCGGGTGGGGACCACTAGTCCACTTGACATGGAATGACTCATAAGCTTTTTTTCTTAAATGGGCATATCTTACCTAAGTTTTTTTTAAAGCAATATAACGACTTTCCTCATAATACCTATTTTAAGCCGGTACTCTTGAGCTCAATGTATTCTGTACAGCGGCTTCTAAAATAAAAATGAAGAGCGGCAACCACAATTTTTTAGATTGGATCACAAACCGGTAACTCCTGATATTTTTATGCGTGGGATCTGTTCCCTCATGCAACGACTGTACTGAGCAACCATATTTGGTTCATCAATTTCAATTACTTTCTTTTCGCTATTGGACATTCCCATAGCCTTTGCTATAGGATAAACTCGATGAAGATTCGATACAATAGTTACGACATTGGTATTATTCCACCGAACCAATGTAATATAATTTTACCTGTTATCGACTTTTTTTCAAAACTTCCTCTCTTTTCTGTTTTGAAAAACGTTACTTTAGTTAATGGGCATGTTTCAATCTTATTCTTGCACAAAGCCTTTCCGAGACAAATTAACAAGTAGGAGCGCAAGAGAAGTGAATAAATTGTTTACAGTAGAGATCAAAATTGTCATGCTCAGGGAGTTCTGAAATTAAATCTGCAACCACTGCCCCCCCCCCTTCCCAAACAGCAAACGCATATGTAATCCTTGAATTCTTCCTCAAGGTGAAGTTCTAAGCTTTTGAAACAGCTTAGGGCTTCTTCAACAGACAGAGTAAACAATTAAAAACGCCTAAGTGCACTATGAAAAATTAATTAAATACAACAAATAATTAGTGTTTTAAAGAATTACATTTTTTAATAGCTTTCTTTCAAAATTTAACTTGAGTATTTTTCGTAATTTAAAAAAACAAAACAAAACAAAAAAAAAAAAAAAAAAACAATAATTATAATGATAAAATATTTAAGAAAATTTTAATTAAATTTATAGATTAAATTAATTTAATTTGATTATATTTCTTAAATAAAAAATATTATCTATTTTTCAGTTTAAAAACTTTTACTAACTTCTTTTGAGATAAATTATAGATTCTAAGAAGGAAATCAGCCACAATTAAACAATGCGGCCTTTGGTGCCTAGTGTCCCTTTTTAGGGACGTTCTTAAATTGCTATAAAATCCATAAAAAAATTAAAATTTTCAAAATTGCAAAAAAAGATAAACTAAAACATCGATCAAAGTAGCACATATATCAAGCGCAGATATGTTTACTTGTTGATAATTTTAAAAACTTAGCTTTTTGTTCTTGAGGTTGTGAACGATGTAATTCTTGATAAAGATCATAATCAAATGGCTACAGATCACACTTTACAGCGGTTATGTGCTGCAATCTGTTAATACAGAATTGAAGCAATACCAAAGTAATAATTTAACACAATTAATTGGTTGAAATGTTAACTTTTTTTAAATGCATACACACTTTTTGGACCGTTCCTAAAAAGGGACGCTAGGCATTAATGGATTAATTGGGTAGACTGGGGGAAAAGCCGTACTGAGTAAGATGCCGTATCATGTGTTGCACCCACAAGCATGAACGAAAATATCTAGCCACTCAGTTAGAAGGAGCATGAACATCGAAAATTTCCATAAATTGGTTTTGATTTACCCCGAGGTTTTGGGGTGTTTTTATATTGTTTGGTCATTTTTACCTCTCTGCTGAGTACATGAAATAATGTTGGTTAAGACGCCGTATTTTTGTTTAGAAAGATGCGTAGCTTCTCGACACTCCCCACAGTGGATCGAAACGGGGAAAAAGCGGAAAAAAATCTCTTGAGTGTAGATCGCGCTCCTTGAGAAATAATGAAAATGTGACTTACGTTAGTCTTGCTTTAAGGTGCAGATTTTTTTTTTTTTTTTAATAAGTCAAATTTGATGGCCAGTCTCTTAGATAAAAATCAATTTGTCCCCCTTATACCATAACATGATATTTTTTATTTTTTTTAGCTTACTAATATATTTGTGTTTCTAAATAGTGAGATTAAAATGAAAACATCTGCCGCTCCCACAGTCGCAGGTGGTCGCAGCTAAAATGTTTTTGTTTAGTTACAGGAAGGTTCAAACTATTTGTCCACATAGCTTTAAGCTCACCGGAAGCCGCCGATGAAAGTATATGCCTCAATATATATATCATAATATTTTTTCGCAATAACTTTTTTTTTTTCACTTCAGATAATTTTAAATATTATTACTGGTGTAATATGCATCCTATATGTATGAAAGACCAATGTGAAATGAGTTTTTATAAATTTAAGCTCGGATTACTGAACGTATGAATTAAAACTGCAGTATAGGGTTACGTCCAAAAGTAAATAAAAACGTAATTTTTCAACATTCTATACTTATTTTCGGTAACAAGCAATTTTTTTTTCAAAATAAATATTATGAAGAATGTTACTACAACTCATGGACTAAGTAATTACGGCATTAAAATTTTTCTATGTTCAAACTTTGAAATCCCTATTTTTTCCACCCTTGTACCACTGTGCGCCCTGGGGAAAACAATTCTACTCGAAACATAAACCTAGAAAACTACACCGAACTGTTGAAAAAACTGTAAAATACACCGAACAGCAATAAAATGTAAAATTGCTAGTTTTACAGCTAGTTACTGTGCAGTTTACAGTTTTAAATTGGAACTACGGCTGCCAGAATTATACTGTAACTAGTGGTACCCGCACGGTTTTGCCCGTGGTATAAAATAAAAATTTCATTTGTAAAATAATTGATATAGCAGAAGAAATGCTCTATTTTAGTTGTAATTCAACTATAATTCCTTCAAAGTATGATATAAAAATCTGGTATGGACCCCACGCTACTTAATTTTATGTGTAAATTTCTTAGTAGATGCCTTAAGTGCTAAAATAGTGCTTGGAGTGAGCAAGATAACAGTTCAAACATTTATAACTCTAGTTTGCCGCGAAACAATGCAAAAAAAAAAAAAAAAATGTTTCACAATGATTAATCTCCTAAATATTGCCGATTTTAACATCATTCAGTGGATTTTTCGCAAAATATCGCCAATAGCGCCAAATTGAGTCCAAATATAAAAAGAAAGCAATTTTTTTCCCCAACTTGGTGATATGTCGCCAAACTGGCGGCAAATGCTTGACGACCAAAAGCTTGGCGATATATTGCCAAGTGGTCGGGCCAATTCATATCACTTTTGTCTGCATTGAAATGGACACTGATTTACTCCATAAAAGGGGTAAAACACCCCCTTGGAACATTCGAATGCAACCCCAAGGGAAGATGTACAAAAATAAGCCAAAAGAGAAAATAAGAAAAATTTTGTTGCTCACAGAAACCAACAGAAATCTTACCAAAGTTTAAAAAAAGAAGAAAGTTTTATTTCCTAACTTTAAAAACAAAACGAACGATGCAATAACGCAATTCATACGATATTTGGTTAATCTGTGCTTTAGGTACCCTTTTCTCGCTAAATGGGCGATAGGCGCGCCAAGCGTGGTAACCCTGGCTATTTTACGTAGTTTCTCTCGGAGCTTTCACCTCCGCGAGACACGCAAAAACGCGCCAAGTAATGTCCCAAAGCATTTTCACCCGGAAAAGACAGGGTTGCCAGAGAATTGAAACAAATAAATACTACGCCTCCTCTAAAAAAAATATTACAAAGTAATACTGCTTCCAAACGTCGCCAAAATCAATGTTGCCAAAATGCGAAATCTATGAAAATGAAAAAAAAAAAAAAAAAAAAAAAATCCGCCAAATCTTCTAATTAAGTCATTAGTATATTGGAAACAGGGTTGCCGGAAAAATACTACGCTCCTTATTTGGGCCGAAAAAATATTACCGTAGTATCAAAAATACTACGTCTGGCGACGCTGGAAGAAGAACGAAACAAAAATAGGTATGAACACGTAACCATGGTAACAACATGAAAAGTTGATTTCCGTTGATAAAATAATTCTTTTCATCTTTCTTTTCAAACAAATTTTATTATCGAGCTGAACCATTTTAGAATCGTTTGGCTTGCTTTACTGAAGGTAAGCCTTGAATTTCGGGATTCTAAAAACAATTATTACAGCTCTCCTGATGATCGTAGAAACTTCGAAAAAACTTCATTTTGTGCAGAAAATTTCAAACTTTCGAATGACATAAGACTTGAAAATGTGTATAAAATATTTCTTCCCTATTTTATCGAATTTCCGCTAAGAATTCGAATAGAAAAAGAACGAAATGGAATGTTCGAAAAATCGCTTCGAGGTGCAAAACTACATGCTACAAACTAATTTTGTGCCAAGTGGCGTGAAAATCGACCGAACGGTTTTGGCGCTACGCGCGTAACAGACAGAAAGACAGACACACCTTCAGCTTTATTATTAGTAGAGAAGATAGAGATAGAGATAGAGAAGAGAAGAGAAAACAACAGTTCATTTTTTGCAGTTTAACTTTTTTCAATTCTTTGCTATCTTAGTAGTTTTACTTTTCAACTTGCAAGACTCAACAACAAATTGGGGATTAAATTTGCTTGAATTAGGATAAATAGACAAAGGTTCAAACTGATTGTTGTTCCTATCGCAAATTTAAGCACAGAAAAGCATTTTCATTTTCTAGCAAAAATTGAAAAATGTTTATCCTGAGTAAAGGTGTTTTCAAAAATGGAATTATTAAATTGATTCTTTAGAAATTGATGAATTCAAAAAAGGAAAAACAGTCTTACAAAAATGGGATACTTCAAAAAATAAATAATTCATCCTCGGTTTTTTTTTTCCTTATAAACTAGGAAAATAATATTTGAAATTTAAGTTTTCAATGACTTACTTTTACAAAGACATTTTTTTGAATAGATTCTTAGAAAATACCCACGTTAAATGCAAAACTTTTCTGTATAAACATGGAAAATACGTTTGCATTTATTTAATTCAATCAGTTTTCTTAGTATTATCACTGAATCTATAAATAAATTTGAAAAATATTAAATTTTTTAAATAACTTTCACAAGTTTGTATGACAAATGCCCTTAAAATTTGTAAACTAATATCTGTCAATAAAAGAATCACAAAAAGAAACAAGAAGTTCTGTCAAGAACTAAACGAGCCTACTTTCCCGTACATCGACATCGGCATTCTAGCATCTAATCAATATTCTCTTGAATATCTGAAACTGAAAATTATGTCAAACATACCTTTATAGCACTTAAAGCTGATTTCTAAAAGCAAAATATACCCCTCTCATCAGATGAAATGGACACGTAAAAAGTAAATAAACGAGTAAATAAAGTTTTGTCGCACCCCTAATAGCACAATGTGTCACGGATAAGTCACAGTGACGTTACTGCGAGTCACAAGCGTCACAGTCACACCGTGACTCAATTGTGACGACGCACAAAAGTCACATTGTGACTCGTTTGCGACATTTGCGTGTGACTTCACTACAACGTCGCTGTGACAGCTGAATTGTGACCGGTCACAATGTAATGTTGTGGAGACGTCACATTGTGACCTTAATGTGAATTTTCATTAAAATATTTTTTTACCGATTGAAGACCGAATTAATAATACCGAATTAATAATTTTACGTTACAAAATCAGTCAAAAAAATTTTTTAAGAGCCTCAATCACTTTCTTACAGACAGCAGTAACAAAAGCGACCAAGTGACAACCACTTGCGAATGTCAATCCGTGATGACGTCAAAATTGCAGTGACGGCCCTTACAACGTCAATGCAATTTTGGACAATTTGTGACTATTCCGTGACAACATGACACAGTCACGGAAACCGTTGTCGTGTAATTGTGTATTTGATGCGACGTTTTGATAGTTTGTATCGGTTATGCGGCTTCTCATCATTGTCACTATCAAATTTCTTTACTTACTTGTGACCTTTAAATGACGTCGCTGTAAAGCCCTGTAGTGATTTACAGCAGATGCGAAAACGGGGTATGATTATGAATAGCACAGTGACAAAAATAAGACGCTTTTGTGACTCGGGTACGTCACAAGTAAAGTCTCAAAGAGGTGGCTGCAACTTACGAATGAAAATTCGCGGCGACATCACAAGTGCGATGTTGCAGTGACGACGCCTGGTAGCACGCAGGCAGTCGATGTCACTTAGTGCTGATTTTGCGCCTTATTTGTGACTTTTAAATGAAATTCTTCAAAGCATTATTGCGATTTAAAAAAGTCGCAACAAACGGGGATGTGACTACGAATTGCACAGTGACCAAAATAAGATGCTTTTGTGATACCTCACAAGCGAAGTCGCAAAGATGTGGCAGCAACTTACGAGTGTCAGCTCGCGGAGAAGTCACAAGGCGGAGAAGTCCTCAGGTGCCGTCCCTGTGAAGTCGCACTGTGACGCTGCCGCGACTTCACGCGTACGTCACTGACTGGTCGCATCGGTCGCTGTGACTGTGATGTGAGGTCGCTAAACCGTCACTGGGAGACCTAGGTTGCAATTGGGTCGTCAGGCGTTGTCACTGTAAAGTCGCATTGTGAAGTCGCCGTTGCTGACATTCGTAAGTAACTTGGTTGCGACTTCACTTGTGACGCATGCGAGGGTCACAAAAGCATTGCAGTAGCAACGCCTGGGGCCTTACTCTGAAACTTCCTGGAACTTCCAGTGACGTCTATTACTCCCTCACGACAAGCAAGAATAGACGAAAAAGTAGTCGCTTGTCAAATTTTGTAGCACTCTGAAAGCCCTAATGTGCCCAAGCGAGAATTTTCTCTCCTTCTACCGCATATCGAGAAGGAAAAACGATCGACCAATCAAATAACAGTATATCTCACTCGCGTTACATCAACCGCGTGCATTTTGCTTTAACTTTCTGGTTTAGTTTACCCTCCGAAATAGATGGCAAAAAGATTCGACAGCCAAATATTAAAAGCATTCAGGCAGATTAAGATGTTGTGTTTCAGGAATTTAAAAATATTAGAATTTTAAAACGCAATTAGTACATCTTTTCAACACATACGAGCATACAAGCGTAAGCGAAGTAAAGTGTCGAAATACATTATACGAATTCATCTCAAATGCTTCGACTAAACATGAAAAATTTTATAAATACTTTAAAGAAATAATACTAATATTTAAAAATATCTGTTAAATTAAATCATTTAACTTCATGACCTTGTTTTTAGCGATATTTTGACTTTATCGCAAAAAAAGTTTAAAATTCAATCTTTAAAAAAAAGTTTCCTTTTTGCGTTACTCATTTTTGTTTTCGCAATAATAGTTGTATTTTCAGTCTTTAAATGCTAAGTAAAGATAATCACGGGCAGGGAAAAATTAAGGCATAAGTATATGGGGCCCAGGCCCAGGGCACCAACATTTGGGGGGACCTTAAATCCATCTGAAGTTTTTAAAATGGATAAATTTCATATCGCACTATGACAAGATAAAAAATAAATGAAAAATACTCTTTCGAAAACTTAAAATCCAAAATATTTTACTACTTCATTATATTGTTTTTATTGGGGGGGGGGGGGGCAGCAGCACATAAAACTCGTGCTCAATGTCCTACAAAGTCGTGAACTGTGTCTTGGTATCACTTTTTCAAAACGTGTATTTAAAAGCTTTGTTGTTTGAGAGGGGTAAAAATTATTGCATGTGCTGCGCTTTTTGCAATGATTTTGATAGACTCAATTTTGCTTTTCGCGATATTTTGGCCTTTTCGCAATAAGAGATATATATTCACTCTCTAAATATTAAGTACAAGACTCTATTTTTGGGGCAATGCATAAGAGAAAAATGGAGATCCTAAATCACATGTCTGCGGATCTTTTTTCCAAAATGCATTTAAAACACTTTGTTTGAGAATTGAAAGAACAAATTCATGTTTTATGCTTTTGCTATCATTTTAAAACTTGAAAAACGATGATTCAATTATTCTGTGAGGAAAAATTAAACTTAAATACGATACGATTAAAACGAAATGCTCCCCCCCCCTCCCCTGTTAGAAAATAGAATCTGAGTAAAGAGCTCATTTTATTAAAGGAAATGTACCCCTCCCCTGCGTTAGATCGACACCCTGGTTAAGTAGATATATAAATTCAAGTGTTGGGCATACCTTAAAGTAATTTCAATTTGCAAAATTTCTGCTAATTAATCAGTAAAATAAGATGATTATAGATAATCGGCAAAGTTGCAGAGTTCCAATTACTGCCGATTAATGGATGCCTCTCCCAAATTCAAACTCAAAATAAAGAAAAAATCTTAACTCTCAATGTAAAAACATACTAAACCCCATTTTCAGAACTTATAAACATTATGGCACACTCCGCGTTGAGAAAAAATGGAATAAACAAAACAGCTTCTCACTGGCGAGGAACACAACTCACGTCTTCTTACCCTGTCGTAAACTTCTCGGCGTGATTCTAGATACCTTAAATTAGAAGTGGCTTTGAGATTAGCAATTATTCGTGTCTCACGAGATGTGACCCGTATTCTCGGTATCGACTATATTGACGATACAATGAGAGTAGGGCCCCTGAAGACGCAAGTGGGACTTTTCTCTGACGTCGTGGTAAAGTCGCATTGTGACTTAAAACTGTCACATCGACGTGGATGTGACTCACTTTGTGACCACAATGTGACCTTCAGCAGCTCTTTACTTTTTGAGTTTCCTCTTGTAACTCTCGTCTAGTATAGTGGTTAGAATTCTTGGCTTGAATCCAGACGACCCGGGTTCGATTCCAGGCGTGGGACAATGGGTTTCGCAGCGTAACGGTTGGCGGAAAGTATGTTGATTCAATCCAGGTTCTTATATCAGTGATTTCTGATTGTCAGTAAAAGACTCTTTTATTTTTTTCAAAATTAAAAAAAATATTTTATGACAGGTCGTCGGGCGCCGTCACTGTGAAGTCGCATTGTGACGCCGCCGCAACTTCACACACAGGTCACTGACTGGTCACATCGGTCGCTGTGACTGCGATGTGAGGTCGCCAAACCGTCACTAGGTGACCTCGGTTGCAATTGGGTCGTCATGCGCCGTCACTGTAAAGTCGCACTGTGACGTCACCGCGGTCGGACATTCGTAAGTCGCGGTGACGTGGTTGCGACTGCGCTTGTGACGAGCGTCACGGGTCACAAAAGCGTCACATTTTGGTCACTGTGCTATCAGGGACCTTTTAAAGAATGTAACTGTTATAGTTCTTCCGTAGAAAAATTTCACAATCGTTTTCAAAAGAAAAAAAAATAAATAAAATAAAAGTACAAAGAACATCAAAACACATTTTATCAAAGAAAGAAAAAAAACCTCGTTCGTTAATAAAATGTCTCGAATTTTATTTTTAATCCGTTGCCAGTTGTTAAATGTAAATAAAGAATAAAATGCTCTAGTGAATGTACAATTTTTGTAATCAAAAAAAAAATATCGTCTGCCAAAAAAAATAAATAAATAAATAAAAATAATAATAATTAATTAAACAAAAAAAAAAAAAAAGAATAAATAAACAAAAAATCGTCTGCCCAGTCAGTCATTTTTTTCTGAGCCTGCATTTCCGCCATGTTTGCGGAGTCGGAGTCGGAATGAGAGTCCTCACAGAAGATTATTCAGAAAAGTACTTTACGATACATTATTTATCAAAACCAGTTTTTTACAAAGTTTGGTTGAAGGAAATCCGCCTTTAAGTTCAGAATCAATATTCAATTTAAATTTCCCAGTAGGCGCTCATGTTAAAAATTTTCCTGAACGGCTCATCATTGAACGAAAAATGGTTCAAATTGAAAAGTGAAGTATGGGAATGAGTCTCTCCGAGATCTTTCGAACAAAAAAAGTTTATTCAATTCAGACGGTTCACTTAAAAGTTATTAGGTGGAGAAAGGTTGCTTAAACGGTTCAATGTTGAACCAAAAATGTTCAAATTTAAAATTTAAATACAGTAATAAAGTATCCTTGCCGAGATGCTTCGAAGAAAATAAAATTGTTTAAATCGGACTGTTCACTCAAAAGTTATTAGGGGTGACAGCTTGTTTGAACGGTTCAATATTGAACGAAAAATTGTTCAAATTGAAAATGTAGATACGGGAATGAAGTATCCTTGAAAAGATCTTTCGAACAAAAAAAAGTTTGTTCAAATCGGACTGTTCATTCAAAAGTTAGTATCGCGGGACCGTTTGTTTGAACGGCTCAAAGTTGAACCAAAAATTGTTCAAATCAAAAAATCAAATATGGGAATGAGCTGTACTCGCCGAGATCTTTCCAACAAAAAAAAGTTTGTCCAAATCGGAATGTTCATTCAAAAGTTATTAGGGGGGGACAGACAGACCGACCGACCGACAGACCGACCGACACACAAATTCCCCATCTCAATACCCTACTTTCAAATTTTTAATTTTTCGATATTCATTTTACCTCTTTATTTTTTTAACTTGGCGATATATTTTGGACTTGGCGATATTTTTTTTACTTGGCGATATTTTTTGGACTTGGCGATATTTTTTAGATGCATTAAGCTACTTTTAATACTTTTTTCGTCTTTCTTTTATTTTTAACGGGAAAGTAGGCTAAAAAAGGCAAAAGAAGAAAAGGAAAGGTGCTGGAGCTGAATGCTCAGTAGTTTAGATTTTATTTAAAAGCTTTAGTTAAAATATGGTTCATTATGTGTGTATATATATATATATATATATATATATATATATATATATATATATATATATATATATATATATATATATATATATATATATATATATATATACAATGGACGCCGTTTAATGTGATCACATTGGACATAATGGTTTGATAACAATAACCGAATAATTATAATGAACAATAAAAGTTAATTGGTTTATTTCTGCAGATAATTTGAATTCATATGTTCTTAATGTGAAATCAATGCAGTTACCGAAAAAAATATAGTAACAAGATACAATAAGTAAATGATTGACAGAGAAGAAATAATCAACTGTTTACGTTTACGTAGCAGTTTATTTTTCAGGTGTTCATAATCATACTGCTTATGAAATTTCTCGGTACCCCCCCCCCCCCGGTCCTCTCTCATGTGAACAGAAGTCACACCATTTTCCTCGACGACACTTTTGGGATCATCATCAACATCATCTGAATCCAATGTTGAAGTTTGATCCTTTTTGACACCTTTGCAAATAATGTCAGATATCAATGCAGTAGAATTTCCGATTTTCTCACCAATCTTTATCCAAGATTCGATATCCTCAGCCTAATAACGGGTGGATATAAATATCTTTGCTTCCAAGTTCTCAGAAAATATTTAAAAGCAAAAGCAAAACAAAGAAAACGAAACTTTTTTTTTTTTTTTTGCATTTTGCCACCGATTAAGGGAAACTAACTTCTTAAATTGATAAAAATAAGCAAAGTTTTGATTACAATTGAATCGGTGAGTGCAAAAACAACATCAGTCACAAAAATTCGAAAATTCGCTTTTTGTGGAAACTAGCTGTGGGAGGCAAGATGCGTGTTGAGGTCAAAAATCACGTCAGTCAGGTTACTAATTTCTAAGATACGAGGCCTGTTGTTTGAACGTTGACCTTAGAAACAATGCTAGAATTAAGACGTTCCTGAACGATTTAAAGTTCTTGACTGACGTTATTTATGCACTCACCGATTTAATTAGCGATGGGTTTTTATTGTACTTATGCACAACTGGACGAGACATGTTGATAATATTAAGCGATTGATAATATTAACCGTGATCGTATAAAGCGGCGTCCACTATATATATATATATATATATATATATATATATATATATATATATATATATATATATATATATATATATATATATATATATATATATATATATATATATATATTAGACAAGCAATTTTCCTCGCTAATTTTGAATACTTTAATCTATTTAGATTCTATCTTGATTTATGTTTGTATGCACCCAAGTATCCGAGCCCGAGTAGATGAAATCTGCTCGATTTAAGGCAGGAAAGATACGGCTTCCGTTTTTAAGAGCACCCTTTAGGTGGAAGACCGATTTAAGCTCATGCCATTAGGACCCGTTCATAGGGTAGGCATCCATTCATAACTCACTTTCACACACACAGAAAGGACAGTGACAGGATAGAGAGAAAGTTCGCCCATGCCCCAGCCGGTACTCGAACCCGGGACCACCGCATCACGGTCAGACGTCGCTGACCACTAGACGAGGTGGCCGCCATCTTGATTTATTACTGAGCTAATAAAAATTGAAATTAATTTAGTGTTTAAATTTACAGTACAGTTAACAAAGTTCAGGGGAGATAATTCGTAACTAGATTTACGAAGATAAAAATACATCCACAAATAAATATTTCAGAAACTTTTTCTAAATCAAATTTAATTTTCGATGAAAATAAACATGAATTATTACTGTTTCACAACTTAATAATTTTGCAATTATTCACATTGTGCCCTAAATTAAAAGCTTTTATGAAGAATCTTTTAAGTTAGAGAAGCAGAGAAAAAAAAAAAAAAAACAAATAATTGGAGATTTTACTTCACTGCCTATCTTAGAAACTAATTAAATGCAGTTATTCTGAGGATCGATGATTTGCTTGTTGGAAATCACAGAGGAATTAATTAAAATGATTAATTGTGCGCTGTGGCGTGTTCGTCAAATGATGATTGTAAAACGGGTTTTAAAAAGCGGTAAACCTTGTGTTGATTAAAAGCATCATTTAATGAAGAAGGAATTTGGAAGCTAAATTGAATTTTTGTGTTCGATATATGAATCAACCAAATAAATAGCACTTTCAAGTAAAAGCGTGTTATTTACGACTTATATTTGAACATTGAAAGGGAAATTTGGAAAATGTGATGAGCAAAAAATCTAAATTATGGAGCAAAATACATAACTTTTGAAATTATCTCGCATTGTAATTATCACCGAAGATAATTAATTGTTGAAAGAAGATGAAATATTTGTCTGTTCAAAAATTTTACTAATTTAAACAAATTAATTTGCTTTTATTTTATATTAATAACTTCTTTAAACGGCAGTGATATTATACTTTCTTTAGACTGTTATTTTCATTTGAAACTTTTATTTTTTTTGCAGATATAATTAATAATTACACTATGACGAAAATCTTAGTTTATTTCTTATTCTACGTTATTGAAATTATATTTAACTGCCAAATGTTGTAATAAAAGTACATAAAAAAGTGCGAGACGAAAAAAGTTATTGTGTGTACACTATTGATGCAAAAAGTAATTGATAAAATTCAGAATAAAATTTAAATAGAAACACCCTTGAATGGAAATAAATGTATAATGCATCTATTGACAAAATTACTAATGCAGCTATAAACGTATTTATGCTAAAAAAACAGCATATAACTATATTGAAAAATATAGCATTATACGTGTTTTATATTTATCCTTTTCTATATTTTCCAGAGTTATAAAAAAATTAGTTCCTGAGTTCCATTAGAATTTACTCTTACACATGTAATGAATTATTGAATTTCTTCGAACTGTTTTTTTTGCATCCATAACGTTTAATGCAAAGTGTCTGAAATTTCCAAAAGAAACGTTTTGCGCATAAATAATTCACCAGATATGACTAACATTGATTAGTTTGATGCATTTAGACCAGTGTTTCTTAAACTTTTTTACAAGTGGAACCCTTTTTGCTATCCAATTTTTTGGCGTAACCCTGGTTTTTATTTCAATTCTCCACCCCCCCCCCCCCACACACACATTTTTATTTTTTCATTTCAAAATTATAGCGTATACTTAACTCATATCTCCAATCAGAAATCTTTGAAATCTCACTAGATATTTCAATGTGTGTTGTAGTTTACGATGTTATGAAGACTATTTTTTTTCTGCTTGACCAAACCAGTGTTTCTCAGGAATAAAACAAAAACCGTATGACTCGTCACCTGCATATCTCCCTTCACCCCCTCTATTTCTAGCTAGAGCTGTATGTTTTGCAATACTATGTAGACAAAGAGTCTAACAGATCAAGTTCGCTAGTTCAAATGATTCCGTCGGGCGCCAGTTGAGAGATTTAGCAGGTTATACAAAAGCAAAATGTATTACTTATTCGTATTTTGAGCTCCCCCCCCCCCCCCTGATCGAATCTTTATCCTAGATTCGATATCCTCAGCCTAATAACGGGTGGGTATAAATATCTTTGCTTCCAATTTCTCAAAAAATATTTAAAAGCAAAAGCAAAACAAAGAAAACGATACTTTTTTTTTTGCATTTTGCCCCCGATTAAGGGAAACTAACTTCTTAAATTGATAAAAATAAGCAAAGTTTTGATTACAATTGAATCGGTGAGTGCAAAAGCAACATCAGTCACAAAAATTCGAAAATTCGCTTTTTGTGGAAACGAGCTGTGGGAGGTAAGATGCGTGTTGAGGTCAAAAATCACCTCAGTCACGTTACTAATTTCTAAGATAAGGGGCCTGTTGTTTGAACGTTGACCTTAGAAACAATGCTAGAATTAAGACGTTCCTGAACGATTTGAAGTTCTTGACTGACGTTATTTATGCACTCACCGATTTAATTAGCGATGGGTTTTTGTTGTACTTATGCACAACTGGACGGGACTTGTTGATAATATTAAGCAATTGATAATATTAGCCGTGATCATATAAAGCGGCGTCCACTATATATATATATATATATATATATATATATATATATATATATATCATAAGCTTTTATGAAAAATCTTTTAAGTTAGAGAAACAAAACAAAAACAAATAATTGGAGATTTTACTTCACTGCCTATCTTAGAAACTAATTAAATGCAGTTATTCTGAGGATCGATGATTTGCTTGTTCGAAATCACAGAGGAATTAATTAAAATGATTAATTGTGCGCTGTGGCGTGTTCATCAATTGATGATTGGAAAATGGGTTTTTAAAAAGCGGTAAACCTTGTGTTGATTAAAAGCATCATTTAATGAAGAAGGAATTTGGAAGCTAAATTGAATTTTTGTGTTCGGTATATGAATCAACCAAATAAATAGCACTTTTCAGTAAACGCGTGTTAATTACGACTTATATTTGAACATTGAAAGTGAAATTTGGAAAATGTAATAAGCAAAAAATCTAAATTATGCAGCAAAATACATAACTTTTGAAATTATCTCGCATTGTAATTATCACCGAAGATAATTAATTGTTGAAAGAAGATGAAATATTTGTCTGTTCAAAAATTTTACTAATTTAAACAAATTAATTTGATTTTATCTTATATTAATAACTTCTTCAAACGACAGTGATATTATACTTTCTTTAGCTGTTATTTTCAATTAGAGACTTAAAATTTTTTTGCAGCTATAATTAATAAATACACTATGATGAAATCTTAGTGCATTTCTTTTTCTTCGTTATTAAAATTATGTTTAACTGCCAAATGTTGTAATAAAAGTACAGAAAAAAAGTACGAGACGAAAAAAATTATTGTGTGTACACTAATGATGCAAAAAGTAATTGATAAAATTCAGAATAAAATTTAAATAGAAACACCCTTGAATGAAAATAAATGTATAATGCAACTATTGACAAAATTACTAATGCCGTTATAAACGTATTTATGATTAAAAAAATCAGCATACAACTATATTGAAAAATGTAGCATTATATGTGTTTTATATTTATCCTTTTCTATATTTTCCAGAGTTATAAAAAACTTAGTTCCTGAGCTCCATTAGAATTTATTCTTACACATGTAATTAATTGTTGAATTTCTTCTAACTTTTGTTGCATCCATAACATTTAATGCAAAGTGTCTGAAATTTCCAAAAGAAACGCTTTACGCATAAATAATTCACCAGATATGACTAACATTGATTAGTTTGATGCATTTAGACAGAAACTGAGGGCAAGATCTCACTTTTTTTTAATGTATATGCTTTCTAATTATACTTTGTATTGATTAGAGAAATTTTTGTGAACTTACAGCTCTTCTGCATTGAATTTGAGCCCCCATAATAAAGCTTGATCACTATGGAAGACAAAAAACCCTTTCCATCAATTTTAAAAATAAAAACAGTCGACGCTCGTTATAACGACCACACGTTATAAAGACCATCCTAATATGACGACCGGTGAGAAAACCCCCAACTGTATCCCAATGTACACTATGTTCTACCTCTTATGGCGACCACTCGTTATAAAGACCGTTTTCTGTAGGTCGGAGACGGTCGTTATATCGAGCGTCGACTGATATGTTCTGAGATTTATAAAGAGACTTTTTATGTAAATCACTACTGCAACGATCCAAAAGAAGCAACTACAGTCTAGCACGCTTAATAGAATTAATTTTGCCACGAAAAAAAAATTCTAATAAGCGGGATATTACAGTAGGGGAGACTGGGGACGGTTGTGACGCGGGCGGTTGTGACAGTCGTCATATTAGCTAAACCATAATTAATACCTGGTTGAAGCAAAGGGAGAGAGTATCAGCATGTTTGTCTGAATGTGTGTCAAAGCATTGCGGTAGCCATCGAGCGACATTAACGCTAGCAGAGAGGTTGGTTACATTTTAACAGTCAAAAGTAAGTTTTTTTGTTCGATGTCTTTTAGTAATTCCTGTTGAATGGGTACAGATAGAGAAATGAAAGTTTTCTCCCCATTAGTAGTGAACCTTAATAGTGAAATAGCAGTGATTACTTTTTATGTAGGCTATTTTGTATTGCCATGGTGATTGCTGTTTTCAAAAGTAGTGGGTTGGGGTCGGTTGTGACAAATTGCGTGGGGACGGTTGTGACACGAGTAAAACATGTTTTTATCATATTTGATGCCCATAATACGCTTGGAGAAGACAGAAATAGGGCAGTGTGACCTAATGAAATATAAAGAAGCTTATAAAGAAGTGAAACTTTTTTTTCTTTCGGACAGCTTTGGAAATGCAACGTTAATCGTAAGTCTTTGCTACGAAACATTCATTCGTAAACGCGATGGAGCCGGCCGGCGCTGTCACAATGAAAACAACGTGTGCATAGGTTATATTGCTCATAATAAAGTGCTTTTGAGCTTACATATACGCTGAAAGCAGATATGAGAGTAAAATGGCTACTGAGAAATGGTTCCGTTCATTTATGAATAGAAATGTTTCACGTCTGTTCGTGTAGCTCATGCAACTAGCCTTTCAAGAGTAACAAGCTTCAATAAAACAAATAAATGTGGAATCTTTCTTTGATACTTGAGAATTGTTATGAACAGACACGGTTATGACCCACAGGATGTGCATAATGTTGCCAAAACAGACGTTACGAAATTCCAAAAACCTGATATTTTTGTAAGACTTGGTATAAGGCTACTTCAACTGAACGAGACACATTGTTAAGTGTTAAACTTTCCCAGATGAAGGTTATGTTGAATTACGTTTAATATTACTTGAAATTAAAAGTGATCTAGACTGTTTTGCTGTATTTTTGAACTTGTCACAACCTACCCCAAGCACTGTCACAACCTCCTCTGGGGTGGGGTCGGTTGTGACATTTTTTCCTTTTTTGTTTAATTTGGTCCTGTGAGTTAACTATTGTACTTAGGGAGAAAATTTTAGTGTTTATAAGCAGGCAAATAAACACTTTAACATAAAAACAACTTTAAATCAGCTCACAGGCATTGCTAAGGGATCTATGGGGGAGCAAATGAAAATTGTCACAACCGTACCCAGTCTCCCCTATCCGGGTTGAAAATAATACAGTACAATAGCTTGGTACTTTGAAAATGTATCATATTAAGCGATGTATTCTTTCAACGGGTATTCTAATAAGCTGGCTTTACTGTATTTGTTGATTTGTTTTAGACGAATAGAAAAAAGTGACATGTACATAGAGAACACATTCCAGTTTTATGTGCATTAATAAAATTTTAAAACTAAAATAAACATTTATGCATCACTGCATTATACCCCGCTTCAGAGTTACATTATTATAGGTTCGGATTTTGTATGTAGCTGTTGATTTTTTTTTTTTTCTGTTTGATAATTAAACTCATAATTTTGAACATTGCAACACCATGAAGGACTTGCGCGAATGGGCTGAAATTTTCAGCAAATGCAAAGTAGGGTATGATATGCAAATGATTAGAATTTTAGACTCGTAGCGCATGCGTACGCTGAGCAGCGCCCTCTGAACGCCGGATTTATCCGAATAAATAGACGGCTGCAGCAAGGCGCGTATGGTAATAGGTGGTTGTGGTAAACGTTAGTTCAGACGTTACTTAATACTTATGCCTCTTTGACGAAAAAGAGCGAGGTTTCAACAGCTTACGGAGTTTGAACAGGAAAGGATTATCGGCCTTCGTGAAGCTGGATTGTGTTATCGTGAAGTTGACGCTCGTGTGCAGCATAACAGCAACACAGTGATGGGTGTTTGGAAGCAGTGGACGGACGAGTGTCGGACAACTCGGAAATCCGGGAGTTTACACCGAAATGTGACCTCAGCTCCCGATGATAGGCACCTGATCCGCATAGTGCTGACGGACCGTACAGTTTCTTCTAGACAACTGGCAGCACAGTGGTCAACAGCCACAAGAGTTTCACTCTGTGCTTCATCAACTTGTAGACGTCTCGCCTGTGGCTACAATCGGCCAATCAGCATAAAGGCTGGCGTGCTGATTGGCAGCATGTTATGTTTTCTGATGAATCCCGCTTTAATTTGTGGTACCATAATGACCATTCGCGTCCGACACTATGCCGATGAACACCACCTTCCATAGTGCATTATCAAACGTCACAGTAAACGAACACCTGGATTCATGGTCTGGGGTGCCATATCATATCACGGACGATCTGAATTGCTACGAATTGTGGGTAACCCGAACAGCAACCGGTACATCAGTGAAGTTCTACAGCCCCAAGCTGTCCCCTTCCTTCGAGGCTTGCCTGGCGCTGTATTTCCGCGGGATAATGCTCGCCCTCATGTCGCTAGGACTGCTCAATCCTTCCTTGCATCGCAGCAGTAAGAGCTCCTTCCCTGGCCAGCGTAGTCCCCTGATATGTCGCCGATTGAACATGTCTGGGATTTTGTCGGTCGGCGTCTCGTTCGTGATCCTCGTCTTGTTGCTTCTACAGACGAACTTTGGGTACGCATACAAACAGTATGGAATGCTCTTTATCAGGCAGACATTAAAAATGTGCTTGACTCCATGCCACGTCGCGTAAAAGCACTTATTGCAGCGCATGGTGGCTACATAATATGCTAATTTCAATAATTTTTTATTGCTTGTTTTTTTTTAAGTTCAATCATTTATTTGTACCACTATCACTGAGCTGTGTATTAAATTTGATTCAATTATGACAATTATTTCATGGTGTTGCAATTTTCACAAAGATGAGTTTAGAATCATCATTAATCATTGATATCATTATAATAAGCATTATGATGATATTATGTTTAGCATTTATAATAACATCGATGTATTATCATCATATAATTGGTATTATCATAATAATAAATTATATTATTTATTGCTCTAAGTTTGCTGCTTTATTTTGGAAATGGAAAAATAGTAGGTCAAGAAAAAAATGTGTATTATGCTTATTCCTAGAAATAACAACTTTAAACAATTTCAAAATTTAAAAATATACAAATAGATTATTTTTCAGTTAAATGAGCCTTACGAAGCTTTTGTTTTTGTGTGTTTTTTTTGTCTTTTTTTTTTAAATATATTTGTTACAAATGAAATTTATTACTCTAGCTTTGTCTAAAAAAATACTTCAATCCCAAGAAATGTTCTGGAAATGCATAGTAGAACGCTTCAATTCATTGAGAGCGACACGCATGAAGATATATTTGTTTGCTTACTGCATACATATTCAAATGTTTTGAAATTGTGATTTTTCATATTTTTCAGCGAAGTAAGAAAAAAAATATGTATAGCTTTAAAGTATACCGTTACGAATGTTTGCAAACATAAAGAATGACTTGCTGCGTTGCCTACTGGGAAGAGCAACATTCATCCATCATTTTTACCAGAACAAACAGAAATAAAGCTGTTTGTTTCGCTAGAGAAATTGCTATACCGAAGACGTTTTCTTTGTTCTAATATGCTTTATCGTGCATGTGATGGCCCGTAGTTTGTTTTCCTTTGAGTCACTTCATGGAAAAAAGATGTTTTAATCAATATAACAAAAAAATACCTTTTTTGATATAATTCAAAAATAATTAAAATTGCTGTAGATTCAATGCATTAAACTTGTAAAAAATACATTCTAGTAATTTCATTTATTTGTTTCAAGTAATAGTTTACAAGATAAACACGTGTTTTTAAAAATAAAATAATTAAACATACCGTTTTAAGTTCAATTAAAAAAAATGAATTGGAAATATTGATTTAGAAAATGGGATCTTCTTATCTAAAGTGCAGAAAAGGTATTAAAAAAAGATTCATATTTTTTTCAATAATGTAAAACTTGCAGCGCAAATAACGAAGCCTTTTCAAATAAAATGCAAAGGAACTTTAACTGAGCAGAAATATTTAAATCAAGTTTTATATACAAAAAGACTAGAATATTCGGTGATTGTTAGTATGGAAATTAAATCCTGTGAAATAACAAACATGTTATCGGAAAAAAGTCATTCTTTGCGTTAATCAAACAACTTATATTGCTAGTTATGCTTTTTAACGAAGAAGGTAGATACTCATTTATGATATAAAATAGTTAATCATTAGAGCACTGGATTTCTGATAATTTTTTTAACTTAAAGCTGTTGTGAATAATCACTTTTCATTGGTTTGAAAGCTTTAACCCTGTCTATTCCTTACTGGAAGATATTTTTTCCGCTTTCTATGGAGTTCGCGAAAACTCTCCTTTAATCCACCCTCGGACCTAGAAGAGAGCGTATTGCTGTTTGAAATAAGCTATTGGATACTGAAAATCTACCCCCCATAGCTATATAAAGAACCTCACCCTGTTTACAAGAGTCTTCCCTACTTTTATCTGTATGTGTGTCCCCATGTGTTCTAATTAAAGTTGGTTGGTTATGTTACTGTTGGTTGTGTAACTTGCTGATCTCTGCTTCGCTTGATTTACACAACATTTCAACAAAAGCATTAAAAATAATAATCCCAAGTAGCACTTTTTGTTTTTTAAAGGTTGTAAAATGATTATTAACGTTGTAACAACCGTTTTAAAACGTTTAAAGGTTATTTGTGCTACCGGGGATGTCACCATAGCTGCCAGTAACTGGTACTAACAATGTTATATGTATCCACTTTAAAAAAAAATAATAAAATAACGGCAACTGTGTTTGCTTAAAATAAAATGCAATGCATACATATTTTAAAATTTTTCAGTTAATAACTTCAAATATATTTTATTTCTGCAAGTAATTCGTGTTTTTTTTTTTTTCTTTTTTTATTTAAATTCATTCAATGCCGCGAGTCAGAAACCCTGAGCTTCACTGTATTCGTGTAAGCTTGTAACTAAATTTGGTACATCAGTTCGGCTTCAAATTTTGCGAAATACCAATTTATGAATTCACGTTACTTTCGTGATTTTAGTACTATTATAAGCTTTTTTTAACTTTAAGATTTGTGAATTCCGAAAACCTTTATTTGTTTACTGAGATAAATTCATTCAAACAGATCATTAATGAGAAAATGTAATATTAGATGTAAATGCATTCATTTAACAATGGATCTATCACAAAATCAAAACTTGTATACGTTCTATAAATGAATGACAAAATAAACATTTTTTACAAGAATCAGCTTATAGTGAACTCTCACTTATACACCGCCTCATTTATGCGCCTTTTTCACTTATACGGCGATTTTAAGTGGTCCCGGTACATTCCAAAGCAAAATAATGATGGTATATTTCATTTATGCGTCGCTCTAAAGATAAATGTTTCACTTATGCGACGAATTTTATATAAAATATAAAAAATCTTTCGCCTTTATGCTCACGGAAGGCATTTTTTTCCGCATGAACTAGAGTCCGGAGAGAGACAATTATCTGTGTATCGTTTTAAAGGGAACAGTTTGTACTTAGGTATGCTACAATTTTTGCTTTCTCATTATCATTGTAGTTACGTTACAGTAATTTCCAAACTGTAGTAATATGACCATTTTCTATAGAAACATTCTTATGCATTCTCTCATTAGAACCTATGCTGCGTTTTAGTCCTTTAAATATAAGCTTGTTTACTTATATGTCTCTCTCACTTATGCGCCTTTTTCTGTTGGTCTCTTGGGCCGGCGCATAAGTGAGAGTTCACTGTATTTAAATGTTTTCATTACTTAAAACGAAATACTCTAACATTGTAATCTTGAATCAGTAGAA